>CAUYQV010034170.1:0-40354 GCA_963574575.1 Galagoides demidoff | reverse complement strand
ATCTAGGTCAAAAGGGTTTATCTTACAAGGGTAGAAGTGAATCTTTCTAAGAGTAGAATATGAACATCTTAACACAATAACTAAGAAAATGACATGAAGGTTATGTTAACCAGTTTGATGAAAATATTTCAAATTGTATATGAAAACACCACACTGTACCCCAGAATTGCATTAATGTACATAGTTATTATTTAATTAAAAAAAATTCTAAAGTGAGTTATAGAATCTAGTGTCCTGTGGAATTTATGTGTTATGGGCTAAAGTGCATAGAGGAGAAATTAAGTAGATAAATAAATTTGTGACAGGTTAAATAAAAATAAGTAGACCTTAGATATGTGAATATCTTTTATAATTTCCTAAATTTCTGTTAATATGTTTGGGTGAAAATGTATATGTGTGTGTGTGTATGTGTGTATTTCTCCCTGCCCCCTGCCAGATTTATTTGCTCTCCTAAGACTGCACTAGTAGTGTTCCACAGAGGTGGGGCCAGGGTGGGTGGGGGAAGAGACACGGTGCTGTGGTGTTTTAACGTGTGTGTAGGTCCATGTGTCTGTATGTGTGTGTGCTGCCATTTCAACCTGCCAATCAGCCAGAGGAGAAAAGATTCTGTACGGAAGTGGGTCCTCCTCAAATTCATAATGAGATTTGTCCCTCATTAATTAGCAAGGTCTTTATATTAGAGAAACCTGAATATTGCCTTGATTCTTTTTCAGATCCTTTTCTGATGGCCCCTAACACCAACTCAAGATGGTGAAGGGTATCAGAGTCACAAGGTGTCAGAGTTGCTGTCCCAGGATGGCGCAGGTCACAAGTTAAGGAATAAACTCTGAGAACTAGTGATGGGCAATGACTCGATTTCACAGTAAGATACACACTATGGAAATAGAAGCTCCAAACTTGACTCAAATTCAGGTGAAAAACAAGGATAGTATGAAGTAAGAATCTTTGTAAACTTCTTTTTAGTCAGACAAATCCTTACTTGCATTTTCCTATGCTCTTGTGAGGTAAGTATAAGGTGACCAGATTTTAACATTGGTAAAGTGGGACACCATTGAAGGGGAGCAGGGCGGGCGGGGCGGGGGCAGAGCCTGACAACAATGCAAACTTTGATAAGCAGTTCTCGATAATCACTTCTCAACAATTATTTGTTATTATTACAGTTCAACATTATAAAATTAACAAAAATAATATAAAACTCATATCCTGGCAAAATAGTCACATGGCAGCTGAAAACCGTATATTCCATTACTGTTTTCCCGCCCGTTCGTGCATTCTTTCCAAAAATCGGGACTTTTTTAAAATGCCGCAGGATGTGGGACAAACTGTTAAAAATTGGGACTGTCCCGCCAAAAGCGGGACGTCTGGTCACCCTAGGTAAATATCTCATGTATATAATCACGTAATTCCATAGTAGACACCAAGACCCTTGAAGTGAAGGAAAAGAAAGGTAGAAAGACAGATCAAAGAAGAAAAGAGAGAGAGGGAGGGAAGGAGGAAGGGAGGAAGGGAGGAAGGAAGGCCACAGCAGATGACCCAGAGAACAAAGAACGGTCTTCTTGGTGAAATGTAAATTGGACAACAGGGAAAGAGGAGAAGAGAGGGCACGGGTATGCTACCATTTAATGGGCACAGTGTAAGGGTGGGTCTATGGCACACCTTCTGGGTGTGGGACACAACTACAACAGGGACTTTACAACCAAAACATTGTAACCTAATTGTTTGTAACATGGAAAAAAAAGGAAAGAAATTGACCAACTTTAGCTACAGACACATACGGACTCTAGTGGACATCGCACACTTGCAGGATTCTTGTGGCTTCAGATTCCACACCCGTCTGAACAGGGTGCTCTGGAAACCAGTGTGCTCCTGCTGGTACTATTCTTGCATCTGGATTTCGTTCTGTATTTGGAACAAGAACAAAAGACATCATCTCCATGCCCTGAGTGCCGTAACTTGGGCTGCTGGGGATGGATTGAATGTGGTCCGTCCTGCCCTTGCATTGCATCTTACCTGCAGATGCCGTGATCTCACACTGAGCCCCCCAAACCAGCCTGTGCTACCAAACATTAAGCAAAGCCAATACCTAAAATTGGTAGAAAGCCCTATTTTTGTCTTAACATTTATTAGGTTTTGCAGAAGTATCTCACAGAGTGAAGCCACTGTCTAGCACAGTGTGAAGCCAGGAGCGAGAGAAGGGTTCCCTCCCAAAATGTAGCCTCCCTGCTTCTTAAAATCTAAAATTATTCCATTGTTGAAAGTCAACTTCTTGTTTCATTTTTTAAATGCCTTCTACCACGTGATTACCTTAAAACCTGGTATTGCTGAAAGGGTGCACTGTGTGTCAGATACAGACGTATGTTTCAGCCCTGGCTCGACCACTATGTGATTGCACCATCTTGAATATGCCACTTTTTCTTACCAAATGTGATTACTACTTCCTTATTTATGAAATATGAGCATTATATCGCATGATTCAAATCTTGAAATTCAAGGGACAACATTACATCTTAATTAGTCACTATGGGTTAGTTTCAGGTTCTTTACTGGGAAAAAATTTGGTGAGACAGGAATTCACATTTCGTATTTTTGATGTGGAACATAAGGACAAGTGACCAAACTGAAAGAACCGAGAGCAGGAAGGCAATTTTACAGCATCATTTTGTTGGTGCTGCCATTGCAATTTATACAAAAAAATAACACTTTGAATTCAGATTAGTCTAAGTTTCTGCGTAGTTTTACTTCTTTTTTTTAAAAACCAAACTGGTCAATCTCATTGTGCTCTGTGTTATGCTTTGAGATATGAGTGAAAGTAATTCATTGTCCAAATCTGAAGTAAGGTATCATTGCTTTCTTTTATACCTTGTCTCGTTTTACAAATGTTTCTGCCAGTCCTCCTATCAAAGGGAATGGACCAAGAAAATTCATATTTCATCTCTTTCCCACATATGACTTCTTGGTTCTGATCTGCCCATTATATTTATGTTTTTTGTTTCTGTGCTTCAACGTGATCTGGCTCAAGCTCAACCCACTAAAAGAATATTTTCTGTACCATCCCTGACAGGCACCATTCTGTCCTGGATAAAATAAAGTTCTTACTATATTATATTCTCACCTCCCACAGAGGTCTGGAAAGAACAGGTTTATCATTTCGTCAAGTGATCTATTCGAACTTTGGATATTTTAAGACCGTTAATTCTTCTTCTCAATAATTTGAAGAGCAAGGTTCAACCTTTTGGTGTGTGTATCTCGCACACTCTCAGAACATCGTCACAGAGCTGCTGCCTGTCCCTACCAGTGTCCCTCTGGAATGTAGTGTCACTGGTCATACCCAACTGAGTCATTCCCAGACTGACACTGTCCACTATTGTACACAGTAGCCTATGCTGCTGTGATGGTTATTTTTATTTGTCAGCTTAATAAAACTTTTGTCACTACTCATTCAATCAAACCCCAATGTAAGTGGTGCTGTGAAGATATTTTGCAGAAGTGGATAACATTGAAAGGAGATTATCCTGAGTATTATGTTTGGGCCTCATTTAATCAGTTGAAGAGCAGCACTGAGGTTTCCCTAAAGAGGGAGAGATTCTGCCTGTGAAATGGAGCTTTAGCTCCTGCGCAAGAATTTCTAACCAGCCCTTCCCTGTGGGCTTTGAACTTGGCTGGCCAGTGCTCGGTGATCATGTAAGCCAATTCCTTGTAATAAATCTCTCTCAAAAGATAAATAAGTAGATGGGTAGATAAATGAATAGAACTATATAGATGGATAGATATTCAGGATGTCCCCAAGGTTGCCCTTAAAGCAACCATACACAGGGAAAATGGGAAATTGTAGCTAAATGTACCTTTATTTACAAAATTTTATGAAATATTCACAAAATATTCCCTACATGTTAGCCACATCTTCATAAAATTTTGTAAAGACTGTTTCAAATTGTATATGAAAACACCCCATGATTGCATTAATGTACACAGCTATGATTTAATTTTAAAAAAGAATATTTTGTAAATATAGGTACATTTAGCTACAATTCCCCATTTTCCCCATGTATGATGACTTTAGAGGCCACTTTGGGAACCACTAAGCTACACAGATTTCTCAATATCCTACTGAGCTTTTTCTCTATCAGAACTCTAAGTGATACAGTGGCTATTTAAATTCTAATTTAAATAAATTAAAATTAAATAACAATTTAAAAGTCAGTCACAGGAGAGGTCAATAGTGGCTAGTGGCTACTAAAATGGACAGCACAGCAGGTTTGCATTATGGCAGGAAGCTCTAATGCACAGCACTTATCCAAACCTTCTTTTCCAGTTCCTTCAATCATTTATTTTTATTTATTTATTTATTTTGCAGTTTTCAGCCAGGGCCAGGTTTGAACCTGCCACCTCCAGTATATGGGGCTGGTGTCCTAGTCTTTTGAGCCACAGGAGCTGTCCTGCTTCAGTCATTTCTTATTTAGCATACGGATGTACTATCTCACCATATTACCTTACAGATTTACTAATATGTTAACATCCCTGCTAAAATATTACACTGACAATTGAATACTATACACAGCAAATGAAACCTGCTTAGCTCAGAAAATGGAGGAATTAGTATCCTTAAATCTAAATATTATTGAAATAGTTCCCAGCAGAGGGGCTGCTTCCTTGATCACACACAGGAGGGGAAGAGTAGCTATCTGTGGTTCTCCGTCAAGAATTAGAGATGTTTCTAGAAACCTCCAGAAGATCTCTAATGTCTCACTGCTCAGATTAGGATAATGTGCCCTTTTCTGAACCAAATCTGGCAAAGGAATGGGATCTACCTTAAACTAATCATATCCACACCTGTAGGGGGGAGCAGACTTGCTTTCCTTGGAATGAAATGTTACTGATGTTGGGAAGAAAGAAGAAGTGAATAATCCCTGAGTGAGTAATCAGTAGTTTCTATAATGATAAGCCTTTCAGTTTTCTGTGATTTGTAGTTTTTGAATTTTATGTCTTTATCCCCTCTTCTAACAATACTATTGCTAAGGCAAGATTCAGGATTATCTTTAGAGATCAGTTTTCAAGGTGGCCTCCATCCATGAATTAATAGGCTAAGTACTAACTTTAAAATGATTTCCAAGTTGTTCATTCATTAGGACCTAATGTTTCTAAAGTGCAATAAGTTGTGAAATGTATGTTAAAATTTGTAGTTTATAAAGAACGTTCAAATATTTATTGAGCACCTACTATATGACAAGTACTTTTAATTAATGATTTAAGAGGGATGTAATTTTTAAAAACCTAGTAGATACCAGGACCACTAAAGAGTGTCAGGAAGAAGCCTAAATGAGACATCTGAGCCCTATGGATGGATCAGTGGAGTTAGTTTGTGGGAGCTTTGGGAATCATACAAATATGTTATTTTATAGTTTTTGTGGGTCAGGAGTCCAGATAGAGGTTAGCTGGGTTCTCTGCTCATGTTCTCACCATATTGAAATTGGGGTGCCATCCAGAACTGGGGTCTCATCTGATGTTCAGGATCCTCTTCTAAGCTTAGTTTGTTGGCAGAATGCATTTCCTTGAAGCCATGGCAGATATCCCTGTCTCTGCTAGCTATTGTGCAGAGAATTTCCTTAGCCCTAGGGGGCTGCCCACTCTTCCCAGGCAGGTGGACCCCACAGGAAGTTCAAAGCATGACTATTTGTTTTCTTCCAAGTCCAAAAAGGCACATTCCCCCCCGCCCCCCTTACACTTCATTTTCTTTGAAAGGGCCTTCTGATTAGGTCATGCCCATCCAGAATAATCTCTTTTGATTAACTCAAGTTGCCCATCAGCAGTTAATCACAGGGGAGCTAGCCTATACATGCACAAGTTCCTCGTGTATGGAAGGGGTGTATGCCAGGAGGGTGAGAAATTTGGGGCCATCTTAGAATCCTGACTACCACATTTCTAAATGAAAACAGATGGAAAGTTCCCTCACCACTATTGGCTTTCGGCTGTTTCTGAATAGGGAGGGGAGTGAACATAGGGCTTTGGGAAAAATTTCTCATGATGAGCAAGTCCCCAGTTGTAGGTTGAGAGGAGAGACTTATCTAAGGATAGTCTTCACCTGCAGGATAGAAGCTGCTGATTGTTGTAAATATTATTCTATTCTCAGGCTTTCATAATAAATATAATAAAAACAGTGCACTGACCATTTGATCTTGTAACCCCCAATCCCATTCCTCCGTATCTACCCAGAAGAACAAAACTCATTTCACCATAAGGACATTTGCACCAGAATGTTTATTGCAGTTCAATTTATAATTGCTGAGTTGTGGAAGCAATCCAAATGCCCATCAACTCACGGGATGGATCTGTTTTTTGAATGTACCAAAAAACCATGGCATATGTACACCAAGGAATACCATTCACCCATAAGAAAAGATGGAGACTTTATATCTTATGTGTTTACCTGGATGGAGTTGAAATACATTTTCTTTAGTAAAGTATCTCAAGAATGGAAACAAATTATCTAATGTACTCAATACTAATATGAAATGAATATATAAACAGCTACATGCTCACATGAAAAAACCCCCCACAAGCATGTCTGAGCAAGAGGGAAGGGAGAGGAGGGGGGAAAGGGAAGAGCAATTGGTGGGATCTCACTTCATGTGAACTATGTGAGGGTGTCCAGCACACACCCTGGGGAAGGGCTCAACTACAACCTGAACTTTACGGTAGTATTAAAAATAATATAACCTGAACATTTGTACCTTCATTTAATCTGAAATATTTTTAAAAGAAGAAAGAGTAAATAAATTAAAAGCTTTGAGTCTAAGCAAAAAATAAAACTATCTTATCTTTTAAAAAAGAAAGAAAGTAAGACCACTGCACTGAGATGCAGTTGATGCCATGTTGCGTTTTTTTTTGGCATTTCTTGGTTTGGTCCATGCTTTCACATGGCTGTAGGAGTCGAGATTTAATGAGGTTTAAATTTCTGCATGTGATGTGCCGAAAGGAAAGAGGGACAGGTGGGAGAATGAGTGCTCAGAGTGGTACAGGCAGGGGTCCTCACACTTTTTAAACAAGGGGGCCAGTTCACTGTCCCTCAGACCATTGGAGGGCCAGGCTGCAGGCCCCAGGACAAGTTGGCTACTAAGCAGAATAGGCAGTGGTGGCAAAAACACCTGACAGGCCAGATAAATGTCCTAGGCAGGCCGCATGTGGCCCGCAGGCTGTAGTTTGGGATGCCTGGGCCATCAGAAAGACAGTGACGTCCAGGGAATGAATCAGGAAGGAGGAAACTAGATGAGAAGCGGGGAGTGTATCTGGATGGTGAGCAGAGAGCATACCCGTTCAGAATGCTGGCAGCACAGGGGAAGCAAAGGCAGTGATCTCCCACTGCATACCCAGTCAGAAGGGTCAACACTTATATATTTGCATGTATATGGCTGCATATCAGACACCTTTATTTCAGTAAAATTGATAATAAACTTCTATGCATATGTATGTATATAGAGGGAGATGTAGATATATTTTCATTCCTGAATGCCCTCAGAAATCAGATTTTTTTTTTTTTTTTTTTTTGAGGCAGAGTCTTACTCAGCTGCCTGGGTACGGTGCGGTGGCGTCGTAGCTCATAGCAACCTCAAACTCTTGGGCTCAAGAGGTCCTTCTGCCTCAGATTCCCAAGTAGCAGGGACTATAGGTGCCCACCACACCTGGCTGTTATTTCTACTTTCTGTAGAGATGGTATCTCACTCTCTCTCAGGCTGGTCTCAAGCTCCTGATTTCAGATAATCCACCTGCCTGACCCTTCTGGAGTGCTAGAATTATTGGTGTGAGCCACTGCACTTGGCCAGAAATCAGATTGCTTAACATTCCCCATGACACCAATGTCTGTGGGCCAAAGACATAAGTCAGTAATGTTTGATAGGAGCACACATCGTTTACCAGCCTGTCCATTCAACAACCAAAACAAAACAATGTCTGTGAACATGTGTTCATGCCTATAATGCTAACACTCTGGGAGGTGCAGGCAGGTGGATTGCTTGAGCTCAGGAGTTCAAGATCAGCCTGAAGAAGAGCAAGACCCCATCTCTACTAAAATTAGAAAAATAGCCAGCTATTGTTTTGGGCTCCTGTGGTTCCAGCTACTTGGGAAGCTGAGGCAAAAGGATCACATGAGCCCAGGAGTTTGAGGTTGCTGTGAGCTACCATGCCACAGCACTCTACCCAGGGCAACAGAGTGAGACAAAAACAAACAAACAAAAATCTAAACAAATGTCTGATAAGGCGTCTGGGCTTGGGAAATTTGAAAAATTATTAACCTTCTTAGCTTCAGGTTTTGTTCCGTAAGCTGAAGCTAGATTCTCTGATATACCTCCCTGGTAGGACTACTGTGGGGGACCAGGAAAGTAATGGACATAAATGTCCTTTGAAAAATTTTAGCAGACAGAGAAGCCCCAAATCCTTACCCTCATGGAATTGACATCTCTGAGTATACCATGGATACTCTCGGAGTATGTGAGCCAAACATCAACTCAGTGGTTACCTGAGCCAAGTTTCTGACCCTAAAATAAAGAAAGAACACCAAAGAACTGAACTGCTGAGTTGATGTGAATGTTGATATGGGGTGGGTATATATTGAACATGGTATTTTCCATCCTAAGCCTCAATAACTTCCAGGGCCAAGTCAATAATATATAATATTTAGGGGAAATAACATAATATTCTATTGTATCATCCAACATATGAACCAAGACATTAGTAGCCCAATACATTGTCATTGGTTGATGTGTAGAGCCAGGAAAGCACTTAAGAAATAATTCTACTAACATATCTTCTTGAAAGTTACGGAGAAAGGCTGATCTTTAAGGATCCTTGACTCAAAGATTTAGTTCTTAGATTACAGGAAATAATGTGCATATGAGGGTTATTTGATTCAAGGTAAATATCTCTTCCCAACTCCATTCTCAATATTAAAATCTCTTTCAATATTATGATCCAACACTCATAGTGATTTAGTTTGTCTTATTCAAAAGATTTCTTCATTCTTTGCCTTTGCCTTGTAAAAGTCTATACTCATTTATAGTTCTCTAAGTAGACATCAATTCCTATGTGTACAATAACTCAGGGCGCTCCTGATAGGGAAGACATCTCCATCAACCAGCCAATGTGCATTGTGTAGCTTTGTACCAGGTATGTCCTGAATTTTGCTGCAATCTTTTAAAGGCCTAAGCTATAAGGCTAATCAATCTAAATGAAAAATAGACGCATGGATCCATACCTCAAAGAGGCTGCATCATCTCCCGGTAAGCACTGACTGAATTATGTGTGTGCAAATATGAATAAGGTAACTGGTGATGTCAAAGAACATAGTGCTTTTACATGATCCGTTTCAACTTCTGGTCAAAACCTGAAACTCCTATGTTCCTTCTGAGAGCTTCCTTTTACCCAAAGCAAGAAGCTTATCTGACTCTCATTCTAGTAGTTGAAACTGTCTCTTGCCATAAATTTTCTTAAAAATGATGTTATTAAAAGGTGATTTTCATAAGATATTCCCTGTGTTAAATAAGGATCACTGTACAATCACCCCCCCTGAAAAAAACACGTGTACTGTCATTTCCCATTTATTTTCTTTAGCCTATTTGGAGCTAAGAGTCTAGTCATTGCATTTACATGCTGGTAACTGATTACACTTCAGATTTTCTCTTCTAATGATTGCAGGTAATATAGAGCTGGAAAAGAATATGATTAATGACAGAGAATCATATCAGCACTTCAGAGTTTATTAATCAAGTGTGTGATACACCCCAGCTCTAGCTGGAATGCCGAATTGCAGGTGCCCGTGTGCCACTTCTAAATGAATCTTAACACATGTAACTCTGCTGTCTGGGAAGATGTAATTATGAAACAAGGAGAGAATGACTCGGGGCCAGTTTGAAACCTGCTCATTGGCTGTCAGAGTTTATTCCTGATTCACTTAAACTTTACTTTCCTCTCGGGCACAGGGAAAGAGCTATTACATATTCAAGTTCCTCTAAGATTGTGTCCTCTGGTTTTTGCTTGAATTTCTCCTCTTTAACCCAAGTCATGAGGGCATGTTGGTTCCCAGGCCACAATCAATGCAAAACAAGCAGTGAGGGCCACGGAGAAGTCAAGAGGATATGAATATGATGAAGTAGGTTGCCTTCCTGCTGATAGAACTGGCCTGGTCGTGCTCCTCTCAGTAAGAAACAGTCATAAATCAGTGACAGTCCCATCATTCGTGCCCCAAAACTCCCTTTAAAAAAGGCCTTCCCAGGAGAATTCTTCATCAGTCTTCCAACTAAACTATTTTTAGTTTACTTGATTTTGTGGTGATGAGGGAAGATAAGCTCAAATCCCTTGTTATTTCATGGCCCAGAAAAGCAATTTTGAATTTCTGTTGACTTTCCCAGTTGTGGGAAGTAACAATATCACCCTTTGTGAAACCCAAAGTCTTGGTGAGTATTGCTTCATTCAACTAATAGCCATTGCCAGCTTTACCTTAGAGGAAACCAGGTTAAAGCATGCTCATACTTCAGAGCCAAAAATCAGATTTCACTCTAACACTATCTTAAACTAATGTAATTCACCAGATTTCTGAGGTCAGCTAAATTTTATTTTCTTTCTTTTGTTTGTGGGACGGGGGTATAGTATGCTTTTAGGCAAATATTTATATCCAAATTTTTTTTTAAAAGGTAAAACTAAAGTTCTCACCTAAGATGATACCCAAGCCAATAAAACTGTCTCACGAATTCACATCACTTGCAGCACTACGTTATTAATGACAACAGACTTTGATGCCTCCACCACGAATAGTTTTAAAATTCTACCACCACTGCATGCTATCCCTGTAGACATATTTAGCCTCTTTGTTAAGAACTGACTCTTAACAAAAGGCGTGTCTCTGTAGTTGACCAGATGTATCTGGTCTAGCATCACAGTGATAGGGAGATTGCAGGATCCTGGAATATGTGATTATTGACTGTCAAGCTTTCAACCCCATATGCAGGTCGACAGTGTCCAAATTGGTGACAACTCATTAAAGTGAAGGAAAAATCATGGAAATCAGAGATTTATTTACAATTAAAAAAAAAGTTTTCTAGTTGTTAGCATCTTTTCTCTATGACAGTTCCATTTTCTAAGAATCCCAGAAAACCATGTTCTTCTCAAGCTCTTACAAAAGGGCTTTTCACAAGCAGGTGTCTAGAAAGAAATCTTCTATCAATAGAAGTCCTTAAGTAAGAAAAGATTCCGGCCAGGTCTAAAGTATTGAACTTTTAGACACAGCCAAAGTGAAATTGAGCTTTTTCCCCAGCATTTTTTCAATCCTCCTTGTAAACAGACCCCTCATGACTCCTAAAGTCCTTTACAACAGTGGCACCCAAAATTTTCATTATAAATTCCTAACTTCAAAAGAAATGTTAAATTTGTGTGAGTATGTTTGGTTATTTGTAAATGATATAAATTCACTGTTGAATATGTACGTTAAAAATAAGCTCAGAGAGTAGATATACAATAGAATGAAATTGTTGGTGCATATAACTGAGAGTTTTAGTGTCTTCGTCCTGTTTCATTTTGTTACAACGGAACCATTGAGCAGGAGCCTTTGCTGATGTGCTGTGCGTGGAGATCATGGGCCAGACTGTTTCAACATAGCTGCCAGTTTTAGACAAAGAGCACTGGTAGACTCGGAATGGGTCAAGGCCACAGAAGGGAAGACACTCTTTGCAGTTAATACCAGATTTGTTACCTTACGAATCTGACGGTTGTTCTCTGTGTGTGATTTTGTCTTTGATGACCTCTTTATTCCTCCCTGCGTAAATATTCCATGGAGATATTCAGAGTCCCTTCCCCTGGACAACCCGTTTATGTTTACCCTCTGTGGCTCTGTGTCTTGCAGCTTGGGGACTGTGCTTCTTTCTTGGCAGGTTTAACAACACAGAGGCCCTTTTCATTCCTATTTGCATCCTGTAGGAAGTGATAAAAGGAAGTTATGCAACATCTGCCTGGGTTTCCCTACTGAACATCACAGCAGCTGTTGTAGCAGATCTGGAAGAACTGCTTTTGGAAAAAAAAATGTCGCAAATAGTATTTCTGCTGCTCTGTGGAGACTGTGGGGGTGGTGTGCTGGAGTCAGTTATCTTATGGTTGAATTTTCCAGTTTGAAAATTATTTAATTTCTAGAGTCCCTTTCTCTCCCATTGCTTCCCTAATGTAACTTCCATTTAATTCTTTCACCAGTGTGTGGCTGGGGCTGGGAGATAAAATTCAAATTGGCCGAGGTGATTGCTTCACAAGATGGGGCATGTTTATTCTTAGGCTGCCCTGATAGTGACAAATACTTTGCTAAATTCTATGCTTATTAGTTTGTCTGATAAAAATATTAGGTAGACATGACACACTCTGTTAATAAGTGTGTGCCTGATCAAAAAGGATCTTTCATACATGAGAACTGGGAAAAATCACATTAGCAGAAATATAACTTGGTAGGTTCTTCCAAATCAAAATTTTAAAACTTCAACAGAGACATCAGATACCCAATTTTAGGGATAAGAAGTAAAGAGAACAAAATTGCTCTAAAGAAGAAAATGAGTGTTTATGTGGCTTTGCAGCTGAAAGGACCAAGGCAAAGAGGAGAGAAGGGAAAGAGGCCACAGCAGGACCCAGAGGCTGAAGGTCCCTTGGAAGTGACCAATGGGCTGTTTTTCAACCAACCAACCAACCAAACAAACAAACTAACAACAAAATCACCTTTCAAGAACTTTACTATGTTGGAAAAAAAAATCCCTCAATCTGATGAAATCATAGCAAAGTTTGATGCAAACAAATTTAGATGTGTTTTGATGTAGAAATATGAGATGAAAATGATAAGAATGCCAAGCTTACATCGGGGAGGGTGACAAAGCACAGGCATTAAAAGGCCACGAAGACAATTATGCAGCTCAAGCCTAGAGTGAAGAGATGCACAGAGTCAGTGATCATGATTGTAGAAGTCTTGATTTTTTTTCTAGAATTCTCTCTGAAGATATTGAGCTTCCCCAAAATTTGTGGATTAGGGCTTGAGACTTGGGGTGATAAATCATAGGAGATCATAACCAGGAACTGAATCTGATGGATTTTGAACCTGATGGATTGCAACTATTTACGAAAATCCATTCAAATCAAGGACACAGTAGTCCAGCTGTGTCAGATCTGTAGGACTGCCTTCACATAAGCACCCGGTATGGACATCCACACTAACCAAGGACGTACCATATTACAGAAAGCAGAGCGGTGAGAAAACCGGAAATGCTGTCATCTGAAAAGGCATCACTGGGTTGCTGGCAGCAAGAAGAAATGGCAAATTAGCAGACATCAAATACTTCAAAGTCCATTATGGAAAGGAGGACATAGATAGTTTCTGCAGGTACCACGCATGAATGATAGAAATAAGATGAATAAGCACAGGACATTTCTTTTCAATAGCGTGGAACTTTCCTAGTAGTTAAAGGTATCCCTAGAGATGAAGAACTGTTCCAAGAAGCAGTGGGATAGCTGTCAATGGTATTCAGGTGATGATAGAAGAATGGAGAACTCTGCTTTAGAGGGTTTTTTTGACTATTAGTAGCCTAGTGTGTTTGCCTTGCTATGAAGGAGTACGTGAGGCCAAGAACTTATAAGGAAAAGAAATTTGCTTGGCTCATGGTTCTTTAGGCTATGCAAGGGGCATAGCCCCGTGTCTGCTTCTGTGGGGGCCTCTGGAAGCTTCCTTTCATGAGGGAAGCTGGCAGGTGGCCATCACATAGTGAGAGAGCAGAAGCAAGAGAGGAGGAGGGACACACCTTTATTATGAAACTAATTTATACCTTTTATATTAACGCTATAACCAAAGAGCCTAAGATTGTGGGGAGGAGGGTGGGAGACGGGAGGGGGAAATGGGTGGAGGGAGGGGGATTGGAGAGACCATTTTTGAGGTTTATCTTACAGGGGTACATGTGAAACTCTCTAAGAGTAGAATCAGAACATTTTAAAACAATAACTGAGAAAATGACATGAAGGCTGTGTTGATCAGTTGGATGGAAGTATTTCGGATTGCATCTGAAAACCCCACACTGTACCCTAGAAGTGCATTAATGTACATAGTTACCACTAAATAAAAAAAAAAAATTACTTTGTCCACATTGGCTAGGTAGGAACATATGAACATTAACTTTGTACTCTGGAAGATACCAATTTATACTGAACTTACAAGAGCTTGGCAGTCTTCATGGGTAACTACAGGATCAACCCTTCAACCTGGACAGGTTTTAGAGGATGTATATTTGAAGGAGTTACTTAAAAGAGACCCATTAAAGTTATTTTACTCATTGAGTATCTGAGCACTGGAAATAAAACATGAGGAATGCTTTGGTGTAATAAGAGATAACTTTTTTGTAAATTTAATGCAGTTGAAAAATAAAAAGTGTTCAAATTTCTCTAAGATAAAAAGTAAAACCAGATTTGGATTATAGTGTAAAAATAGGAACTTTTATTCAAAAGAAATTTAAGGGATTCTTGCTTAAATATGGAAAAGACAAGGTTGTCCCCATCACCACTTTTATTCAACATAATGTTTGAAATCACTGTACACAAATCAGTACCATTCCTATATACCAACAATAGTCAAGCTGAGAATCAAATCAAAGACTCAGTACACATATCTTTTCACAATAGCAACATAGAAATAAAGCACTTAAGAATATGTTTAACCGAGGAGGTAAAACATACCTAGTAAGAGAAACTACAAGTTATTAAAGAAAGAAATGGCAGAAGATATAAATAAATATAAAATATATCATGCTCTTGCATTGGCAGAATGAATATTTTAAAAATGCCTATGCTACCCAAATTGATCTACAGATTCAATGCAGTTTCCACTAAGAAAAATGCCAGTGTCATTTTTCACAGGTCTGCATAAGTAATTTTAAGCTTTGTATGGAACAAGAAAAGAGACTGAACAGCCAAAGCAACTGAAAAAAAAAAAGAAAAAAAGTATACTACAAGGTTATAGTAACCCATAGAGCATGGTACTAGCACAAAGACATAGACCAATGGATCAGAAAATCCATATATAAAACCATCATCTTATTGCCATCTGATCTCTGACAAAGGAGATGATAACATACATTAGGGAAAAGAATCCTTATTCAATAAATGCTACTGGAAAAATTAGATAGCCATAGGTAGAAGACTGAAGTAGGATCCACATCTCTCACCACTCACAAAAATTAATTTGCAATGGACAGCAGCCTAAAACCAAAGGCAGTAAACTATAAAAATTCTAGATAAAATTTTGGAAAAACTCACTATTAAATTAGAACTAATTAGTCAACACTCATGTGCACATAAGGTAGTAAAACTCAATGGAAGGAAACCAGGTAGGAGGAGGCAACAGGATAAATTCAAATTTAATGCGTACAGTGTACATTCTCCAAGTGATGAGCACACTTATATAACTTTGACTCAAACTATAAAAAATCAGTTCATACAGCCAAACATTTATACCATGTAATATTCTAAAATTAAAAAAAATATTAAAATAATGATGACTCAAATATGTATGGATGATTATCTCACCATTATCTGGTAATGGTAAGTTTTTGGTTGATTTTATTTTTTTTATCAAATTTCCTGTATTATAAATTTTACTCCAATCATGTATTAATATTATGTCAATAAAATTATTTTTATAACTGTAGGGCACTAGAAGTTCCCCTTTTCTTTGAATTTTCCAATAAGTTCTACAACTGAAAGCAAGAGATATTGAGTACTACATTTTTTTATGGAGAGTCATTAACAACTAGGGCTACACATTTTTTCTTTCAGCACCAATTAGGAGAGGGCAAGTCACAACATAATAAAATAAAAGAGAGGTTAACAGAAAAGACAAACTAAAACATAAAGGGAACATAGGGGGGAGATAGAAGAAAAAAGAATAGAAGAGCTATGGAACACAGGGAAAAGTCCCATCAAACAGATAGTTAGGGTCCAGAGGAGGGTTAAAAAATGAAGCACAAGAAATATTTGACAATATCAATATAGTTCTAAAGAATTTGTTTAAAAAACCTGTTCAAAAATACCGATTTTAGGAATGAAGAACATCTGGAGAATATCAAATAAATAAGTAAATAAGTATATTACACTATAATTCCCCTAAACATTTGTCCCAAGACCAGTATCATCAACGCTCCCTATGAAATGGTTAGAAATACAAATTTTGAGGCTGAACTATAGGCCTACTAAACCAGAAACTCTACCTATAGCGCCCAGTAATGTACATTTTAATAGGCTCTCCAGCTGATTTTTTTTTCCTTTATTTCCAAGTATTATGGGAATGTTTTACTAGATATCATGACTAAAGCAATATTTTTGGTTACATGGATCATTTTAATAATGTTTGAGTTATGGCTATAGGTGTGTCTGTTACCCAGATAGTGTTCATTTTACTTGTTAGATAGGTTTTGGCCTCTACTTCCTGCTGCCTCCTGCTTCATTTCTTTTAAGTTTTACTTCTTTCTAATCACATGTATTCTCATTTAGTTCCAATTTAATAGTGAGTACATGCAATGTTTGTTTGTCCATTCTTTAGATACTTCACTTAGGATAAGAGTCTCCAGTTCTATCCAAATTCTTGCAAAAGGCGTTAATCTACCATTCTTAATGGCTGAGTAGTATTCCATGGTATTTTTATACATACACCACATTTTGTTAATCCACTCATTAATTTATGGGAACATTCCACTAAGAACTGGAGCAGGACAAGCATGTCCATTGTCATCACTTCTATTCAACACAGTGACAGAAGTCCTAACCCAAGTAATTAGGCAAAAGAAAGAAATTAACTTCATCCAAATTGGGAAAAAAGAGGTCAAATTATCACTTTTTGCTGATGATATGATTTCATACCTAGAAAAACCCAAAGATTGCACCAAGAGACTTCTGAACTTCCTAAACAAATTCAGCAGAGTCTCAGGGAAGAATATCATTGTATAGAACTCAGTAGCATTCTTAAACACCACTAGCAGTCAAGCTAAGACTCAAATCAAACCATTCGCAACAGCTATAGAGAAAATAAAATTCCTAGGAATATACTTAACCAAGGGAGGTAAAGCTGTCTACAAAGAGTACTGTAAAACATTAAGAAAAGAAATTGTAAAGGATACAAACAAATGGAGAAACACAGCATGCTCATGGATTGGTGGAATCAACACTGTTATAATGTCCATATTACCAATCTCCATCAAAATACCAAGGTCATACTTCACAGATCTAGAAAAAATAATTCTATACTTTGTTGGGTACAAGTTTTAAAACTAGAATGACTATACATGAATTCATAAAAATTTAAAAGAGAAAGAAAACAAATCTGAGCAACAACGAAGAAGATGAGACAAATATAGCATTATAAGACAATATCCGTGTGTAGAAAATTATGCCCCCAAACAAGAGCAGTTTTAATGTATGTTACATTTCTAACTTCTAAGCATGCAAGTAATTAGGCAATTGACCACATATCTAGCAAATTCATCGATGTTGCAATAAATGTTCATATCCATTTAATATTATACATAAAATCAACATTACTTCTGATTTGACAGGGCTATTTTTCATTTCAGATAATGCTACGTTTTAACATGGATGTGTAACCTCCTTTCAAACATTTTTGCTAAGATGTTTCTTTGATTAAAAAATGTGAGCAGTTTTAGAGAGGACTCCATTTAAAAAGTATTTTCATTAATTTTACTTACTTGCTTACTTTTTTTTTTTTAAACTAAGTCTCATTCTGTTGCCCCAGACCAGAGTGCCACAGCTATATCATAGCTCACAGCAACTTCAAACTGTTGGGCTCCAACAGTCCTCTTGGCTCAGTCTTCAAAGAGGTGGGACTATAGGCTACCAACAGAACACCAGACTAGTTTTTCTATTTTTGGTAGAGACTAGATCTCACTCTTACTGAGGCTGGTCTCAAATTCCTGATCTCAAGCAATCCACCTGCCTTGGTCTCCCAGAATGTTAGGATTACAGGTGTGAGCCACCATGGCTGGCCTCTTTTTATTAATTTTTCATATGGGGCACTTTCTCTCCTGGAAAATATTTGAATGAAGATTGGTCCTAATTCTCACAGAGGCTAAACCATAGGATGCTGCCTTTTTGAATTTGAGCTTTTATAGACATGAAAACTATGTGGAGTTTGTATGTATGTTATAAAGGATTAATTCAAAACATAAGCAAACGTATTCATTGTTTCATAATGATGTAAATACATATTATTGAAGTTCATTTTTCATTTAAAAATAGCAAAAATAATATTTAGGCTAAAAACTTTCCTCCATTATGGCTTAAAAATAAAAATGATCCTAATTAGGCATTAAAAAATCACTTTCAGGGCCAAACTCATTGGGCATAAATAACTCTCATACTTTACATAGTCATTTATTTGCAAATGAAAATTTTGAAGCCTCTCAACATTATTTGAATTAACATTAAGAGAATTTTGATTATCTATTCTTTTGGTGTTAAAAGTAAAGAAAATTTGCTGTGTCTTGCTTTAATTTGACCTTCACATAAAGTATCAAGGGCAGTTTACCTTTTGCTAATTTTAAATATTTCATGCTGTGGATAAGAGTTGACTATCAAAAGAAAACTGATTTTCATGACATTTGATTTACCTACGTTCAATAATGTCCCTTAAAAACATTTTTGTTCCAAAATACATTTTAGAAATCATTACATCTATAAAATAGCATTGTGTTTGCATGCATGTACATATGTTTGGTGTTGTAAAAAGGTCAAGGTGAAACAGAAAAAATATAATAGGTAGCCATCCGAATATGCTTAACATCTCACTTTTTGGATGAATGTGGAGGGACTAAGTAGCATTCCTAAATCTAATAGAAGAGAAGCAAATGTATATAATTGATAGGCAGTTTATAAATATAATTATGACTTTCTTGTGTTTTCAAAAATCATGTTACATGAGTAGAATTTGTTGATTTTTTATAATCATGTCTAAATAAATGTTTCATCTATATCATATTAGAAAGAGCAATATCATTTTAGAGATTGAAAAGGTTGAGGTACTTAGGCCACTTATTTCCCCTTATTTCACGAAACAGAGCAAGGGAGTGGGGAGAACTTTAGTGACTCTCACTAAAGTTTTCACCTAACTCTAATGTGAAATGTTAGATGTTAATATGAATATATAATAATTATTAAAATTACTGAGAAACTATTTGAGTCAAATTTAAAACACATTCTAAGATTCTTTGACTCTTTCAGTCAAGTCTTTTCATTAATTTTAGTTTCTTTCTTTCTTTATTCTTTTTTTTTGACTAAGTCTCACTCTGTTGCCCCAGCCCAGAGTGCCATGGCTATATCTTACGGATCCATGTACCATTGAATCATAGAGGTTTGTTGTGGGGGGCAGATATATGTGTTTAATGATAGGCTTTCCAATCAAATGCTTGAGAAACACTGCAATAATAATTTAGTGTCAATAGCATATGATGAAGTGACACCATATGTCCTCTATGGCTAGGTCATATAAATCTTTACATATTCCATTTGTTTTACATTGTTTGCCCCTTGGATAATTTCTTTGGGATTTGCCTTTTGGCCTCCAGCCACCCTGACAAAAGAATCCCCTGATTTATAGAGGTAACAGATAGGTGCTCCAGTAGACAGTCCTTCTTGTGGCTTGTCTTTTAATCTTCCTAGCTCATGTACCAGATATGTAACTATGTGAATGAAGAAGCCTGGATTATTCCATTTACCAACTGACCATATCATCATCAGCAGTCAAGTCTTCCCAACTGAGGTTCCATACATTAGGAAGAAGCAATAAAGCATCCCTGCTATGAAAATGTTCAAATCCTTGATGCAAAGCATTAGTGAGGATAAAATAGTTTTCTTAAAATAGAAAATAGTTAATTCAGAGTTTTATGAATAGAAAACATACATAGTTTTATGAATAGAAAACACACACATTTTTGGATGACTTGTTACATAGTGATAGATATACTATTTGACAAAACACCATTATATTAATAATTACAATTTACATTTCTTCAGCACTAATTATATATCTTGGCCTTAATAATAAATTATTTTGCTTGGTTTATCACCACTAACCACAAAGATTATAGAAATGTATAAATGTAGAAATAAAAAATCCGAGTCTGAAAATTCACAAAAAACATTTTTTTTAAATATGTGCGAAAATAAGTCAAATTTATAGTCCAATCACTGAGAGAGTTATGTGGGAAAAATATATATGTGGAAGCCGCCAGTTTAAGAAGAAAACTGATGATGGCATGGAATTATAGAACTAAGTGAATTAGAAATGGACCTAAGCAGAAAAATATTCTCAGTAGATGATGCATAAAGAGATGATGTAGAGGAAAGCTAAATCAATGCCATCGTTTTGGGAGTTATCATACTCATGATAACAAGAAATAATTTCTTCAAAAATAATGATTATTTTTTATGAGAGAGAGATAAAAAGGGAGATGTCAGATCACCCCATGTATGATTCTTTTTTTAAAAAAAGAACACTATAAAGGACAGAAGTAATAATTGAACAAAAATGTTTTTAGTGTTTTCCATTGAATATATATATTCATATTCATATATTCATTTACATATCTATACACATACGTGTATATATATACATACATATGCCAATAACAGTCAAGTTGATGTATGATTTATATTAGGATAATTTATGTCTTCTAGGTTAATTTAGAATTAGTATAGGGATAATTAGGAAACTTCAATTTTTATTTAATATTTGAAAAACTGAACTAATGAGAATTATTTGAAAGTATTAGATATTATTCCTGCATTGACTCTGAGAGTCAGTGCTACTAACTTTGAGACCAGTGAACAGAAAAAATCTTAATTCATCTAAATAAAAACACTGGAAATTTATAAAACACTGAAAATGAATCATCTACTTATGAGCAAAATTTTGCAAAAAAAAAATTATACATCCCTCTTACTACTGATAGCATAGAACTGAAGGGAAAATCTATATAAAATGGATAATAATGCAGGAAGGCAACTCTGCATAGTGGGCTTGGAAACAAAAATGTTTGGATCACTAGCCTTTCTGTGATTCATATCTTCTTTAAAGTAGAACTAATGATGGTACCTATCTTTATAAGTTTTTTTTTTAATAAAATGAGATAATGGATGTAAAGCACTTAAAATACTGTCAGGCATGTATTAATGCTCAACATTTGATAGTCACTATTACTAGTTACACTGATTGAGCAGATACATTATGCTCTTTCCCAAAGGGTTTCTTTCCACGGATTCCTTCATTATAATGCTCATAACAATTGTGGTAAGACATTATTTTTATCCTCACATTACTGATAAGGAAACTTACATATAGTGAACTTAGTGTGCTTACATATGTAGCTTCTGACATGGAAACTGAAGATATATTAAACTTTATCAAAGTTCAGGTGGCAAACAGAGACTGGTTTCATCTCTTGGTTTTCTATTCTGTTCCATATGTCTCTATTTTTGTCCCAATACCATGATGTTTTGATTTCTGTGGACTTGTAATATAGCCTAACGTCTAGGAGAGTGATGCCTCTGTCTTTTTTTTTATTATTATTATTACCAAGTATAGCCTGGACGTTATGGGTTTTTCTTTCTGGTTCCACATGAAATGATGAAATATTTGTTCCAGTTCTTCAAAGTATGAAGCTAATGTTTTAATGGGGATAGAACTGAATGTCTAGAATTCTTGAGGTAGTATAGACATTTTAACAATGTTGATTCTTCCCCAAAATGAGCATGGTATGTTCTTCCATGTTAATGTCCTCTGCTATGTCTTTTCTTAGGGTTTTATAATTTTCTCTGTAGAGGTCCTTCACCTTTTTTGTAGGTACATTCATAGGTATTTCACTTTCTTTGAAGCTAATGTGAAGGGAATTATGTCTTTTATTAGCTTATCGACTTGGCTGTTATTGGCATGTACAAAGACTACTGATTCGTGGACACTGACTATACCCTGAAACACCACTGTATTTCTTGATCAGTTCCGGAAGTCCTGTGGTTGAGTCTTGGTAAAGGTATAAAGTATAAAATCTAAAATATAAAATCATATCATTAGCAAAGAGTGAGAGTTTGAACTCCTCTGCCCCCATTGGGATGCCCTCTATATACTTTTCTTGACTAATTTCATTGCCTAGAAATTCCAGCACTATTTTGAATAGTAGTGATGATAGAGGAAAACCTTGACAGATTCCAGTTCTAAGTGGTTAAGCTTTCAGTTTTATTTCATTCAGTATGATATTAACTGTAGATTTGTTATAGAGGCTTCCACCAGTTATAGAAATGTGCACCTATGCCTATTTTCTTATGTGTTCTTGTTAGTAAAGGATGGTGAATTTTCTCAAATGCTTTTTCTGCATCTATTGAGAGGAAATATGATTTTTTTTTCCTTCTATGAAGTGGTGAATTACAATTACAGATTTGTGTATGGTGAACCAGACTTGCATCCCTTGAATGAAGCCTCCTGGACTGTGACACATAATTTTTTTTTAATCTGCAGCTTTAATCTATTTCCTAAGATTCTATTGAGTGTATTTGCATCAATATTCATTAGTGAAATTTGTTTTAAGTTCTTTTTAGTTAGGTCCTTTCCTGGTTTTGGATTCATGGTGATGTTTGCTTCATAGAACATGTTGGGGAATATTCCATTCTTCTCAATGTTCGGAACAGTTTCTGTAGGATAGGTACAGATTCTTTTTGAAGGTTGGATAGAATTCTGTTGTGAATTCATCTGGCCCAGAGGTTTTATTTGTTGGAAGATGTTTTATTGTTTCTTTCATGTTAGTGCTTGATATTCATCTAGTTAAGAGATCTATTTCTTTCTTATTATGTCTAGGGATATGGTGTGATTTCAGGTATTGTCCTATTTCCCCCATGTTTTCAAATTTCTGGGCAGAGAGTATCTTGTAGTAGTCAGAGATAATCTCTTGTATGTCTTTGGTATCTGTTGTTATTTCCCCTTTTTCATTTCTGGTTGAGGTTATTTGAGGTTTTCTTTTTTCTTTTTCTATTTATTCTGATTTTATTATCTTTTTAAAGAACTGTTTCTTTGTTTCATTAATTTTTGAATGATTCTTTTACTTTCAGTTTTATTTATTTCTGGCTTAATTTTGGTTATGGGATATCATAGTGTTTAAGGGATCTCTGAACCTCTGTTCATTGTTGTTGTTTTCTTTCTTTCTTTCTTTTTTTTTTTTTTTTGAGACATAGTCTCAAACTGTTGCACTAATTAGAATGCTGTGGCATCATTGCCCACAGCAACCTCCAACTCTTGGGCTCAAGTGATCCCCTTGCCTCAGTTTTTCTATTTTTAGTGGAGATGGGATTTTACTTTTGCTCTGGCTGGTCTCAAACTTGTGAGCTCAAGCAATCCACCCACCTTGTCCTCTCAGAGGGCTAGGATTACAGGCGTGAGTCACCATGCTCATCCTCCTCTGTTCTTTTTATTTTGAATCTTCCTTTTTTATTTTGTTCAGACCATATCATTTCAATTGTCCTGTCTTGAAATTCACTAACTCTCTCTTCAAGCTACTAAAATCTACTTTTAATCCACAACTTTTTAATTTCAGTTATTATACTTGTAATCTCTAAAATGCATTTTTTTATGTATTCTATTACTTTTTTATATTTCCTTTCTGTTAATACACTTTTTCATAACTTCATCCACATTTTCTTTTAGCTATTTGAGCATTGTTAAGATAATCATTATAAAATCTTTGTCTAGTAAGTCCATCATTTGGTCTTTTTCAGGGATACTTTATTTTTCCCATGGAATGGACCCTAACTTCCCTTATCATAGTATGCTTTGTAATTTTTTGTTGTTGATGAAGAAAACTGGACATATGAATTTCATAACATGGTAAATTTGTATATTTAATTTTATTCATTACTGAGGATTTGTTTTTTGGCTTTGTTTTGTTTGTAAAGGTAATTTTTTTAGTGTCTCTCTATTTGAAAACCAGACCAAGGTATAAACAAAATTTTCTGAGATCTTTCTTTGCTTGCATCTTTCCCTGAGGATACGTGGTGATTTTTAAAAAGTCAGCCTTATATATGATTGCTTTGAATGTTATAGTTTTTAATTAAATAGGGTTTAAAAAGGGAAAAAGAGAAAAAATAAAGATTACAAAGCATACTGACCCTTCGAGTCCTCTGAAAATCACTTCAGCCAGAGGGAGAGATTTTGCAAAAATGGTCGCTTACCTCTGAGCCTATACCTTCAAGATCAAAAGTAGCAATCAATCATCAGAGCACAGATCTCTGATATTTGGAGGACAGGTTCTTTATTGCTCATCCTATCTCTCACAAGCTATACGCAAACTATTCCAAGAATTATTGCACATCTGCTTGCCACGGGGTTGAGGAGTGGAGGATAAATAGCTGTTACCATAAACTGAGATGAAATTGACTGAAATTAACCACAATTTACAATTCAAGTCTTCCTTTGGAAGTGGCAAGCTTTGAATAGAATTCTGAGTTCAAAAATAGTTGCATCAGACATTTTCTGTGAATGCAATTTTAGCTTGTGGGAAACCCAAATTCCTGGTGATTGCTGCTTCACCATCCTCCATCTAGCTCCCTGTGAATATTGTGTTTTAATAAATAAAGATCAACAATTAGAAACAATAATACCAAGGAATAGCTCCTAAAATAAATAAAATTTCACTCAGTACTAAAAATCTAGTGATTAGGAACTAACCAGACAGAGAATGTGAAGAACGCACAACCAGAAAGAAATCAACATGGAATAAGATAGAGTTGAAAGTGAGGAGGGAAGAAAGTATAACTTGAAAAAGTAAAGAACAGCAGGGTTTACATGATGAGTACAGGGAGGTATGTAAATAATCACTAACTACTTGAATCTTCTTGTGTGGACTTTGACAAGTATGAATAACTAGATAAGGCTTATTTTTTTAGCTTGATAGCTATGTCCAATTAAAAGCATTGGAGAGAGATAACAAGAGGTAGTCAGGAATATGCAGAAAAGGTGATTATTAAAGAGATATTTGCTCTTGATGAGTATTTAAAAGATACACAGACAAGTGAGAAGAAAGGCTTAATCCACAGCTTTCTAGCTTATGCAAACAGTTAAGGCTTGAAATCAAGAATACCGTTTTAGGAAAATTGCAGTCAAAATTTGGATTTGTTGAATTTGATTGTTTTTGTGTTATGCATAAGAATAGAAAAGGTAGGGGACCAAACATATGGGGCTTGTATGGATATAAAATGTGTATGCTCCCACAGCTTATTGAAAATTAAAGTTATTAAACATATTGCCTTACCAGATTTAATTTATTATGTAAGGGAAGAAGAAAGACTAGAATAAATATCAAAAGATATTACTATTTTTTTCTAAGAGTTAACATAAGAAGAACATGCAGAAGACTGAAGACCAAAGTGGTACTAAGAAAATCAGGAAAGTGAAAAAACTTTGAACATCAGAAATAAAAGGCTCAAGTATACTCCAAAATACTTCCAACAAATCACATGGCAGGGGACATTAATGCTAGATGTTAAGGCCATTTAGGAATGGATGAATAAATGACTGAGTGGCTGGCCTGGATATGAGAAAATAACTGTAAAAGAAAGAGGGTCTTAAAACAGAGTTGGATGGGAAGAGGAGAGATTGATGGAAACATTCTATTATCTTGTAACTATAAAGTAGAAATTCTGCTGAGTGGGAACAAGAATGTTAGGATTGGGAACCAAAAAACTAATGTTAGTAACCAGAGATATAAAACAAGCATTGGAAACTTCTGGCCATGTTTGCTAAATTATTTTTGATTTAACACAATGTGATGTGTATGAAATTACTGCACTTTCATGCAGTAAATTACTGCAATTACTGTCTTTCCTATTTATAGCAAAAGAGAGTGCTATAAATTTTAGTGTCATATTTATTAAGTACTATTATGCTCTAGTGGAGTGGTTATTGTTGGTGGTGGCCTGTTTATTTTGGTGATGGCCTCTTGAGCTCCAGCAGTTTCATTATACATAATATCTGGGGAAAGGGTGAAGGTACTCCAGAATATAAGAGCCTAACTATTACAAAACATACTTCTTTGGTTTTGTGAGTATGCTTAAAAGATCATATTCACTAAGAAATTAGTTTTGGCAAATAGCACTCTATGTTTTTAATAATGTTGGTTAATTATTAAAAGTGTTGTAATACACTTTCTAACAATCTTTACATTTTGGGGACCTTTCAAAAGCAAGATTCTTTAGTTTGCAATTTTTATTGTCACTTTTTTATGATTCTTTTATTTATAAGAATTTACAATAGAGTATCACATTTCATAATGTTCTGATAAAAGAGTAAGATAAATTTAATTAAAAGACTTGAAAAACTCGAAGTAGCTTTAGGTAACTAATGTCACAGATATTTGAGATATGTGGAAAAGGAAGAATTATATGATAAAATTTTAATATCACTTCTGAGGGCACTTTGTCAATGACTCTTTTATTCACTTAAATAAGAATCTGTGCAATGGTTTATGCACTTATTTTAAAAAAGAGAGCAGGCTATTTTCAAATGTCATGGTGGAATTCAATTTACACTATATATTCTCTCAACAAAAGAAAACAACTCTAACAAAAGAGAACTTTTCTGAAGTGTGTAAACCACTCTAATAATTTTTGAAAGTTACCCTATGTAGTTGAACTTTCAGGTATATGAATTCCTTGAAAATATCAAATTCTTACTTCCAAACTTATCTAAGTATATTTTCATGAACCACTTTGTAATCTCTGACACTTCATTATTTAATGGTAAAAATATGTTTTTTTGTCCCAAAGAAATAGAGGGTACTGAATATTTGCTACTCAAAATCAACTTTAGAGAAAACTTAGTACACATTCTCAAAGACATTTTTGTTATCATGAGTTAGGAGGTTAGAAAACTATTTCAGCACTTTTATACTGTACATAGGAAGTTTTGCGGTCTTTTTTTTTTCTTCTAGATATATTTGTAACAATATAGTAAGTATGTTAAGATGAAATATTTGTTCAAAATTGGAGAAAACATTAAAAAGCTACACCAAATGCTACACCAAGTAGTGCTTACTGTTCATTATCCCTGATGGCTAATGCATTACTTTCACTACTTTCACTGAAACTTTTCAGTATGCAATATGATCTCATTAGTCTAATCAGATTGCATTTTAATTGCATTATGTGTTGGAACTACCTGGACTAATAATTTAAAAAGATAGATAAACAGTGAAAAAAAAAGATTGATGAATGAATCTCTAAAATAAAAAAATCAATTATTTTTTTCTTCAGGAATTTTTTTAGATATTCCACAGATATTTCATAAGATGAGATTGATCTTTCTGCCTAAAAACTAGGAAATACTAACTTAAATGACCAGGTTTCAAATACAATCTAATTATCTGGATGAAGATGACTTTGAGAAATATAAGGTATATTATGTCACGTGGCAAACTATGCATCATGCTATTCTGACAAGCACATTTTCCTGGGGATTGTGACGAATATTTTTTTTGTTAATAATTACTCTCATCTTTTTACTTTTATTCATTTACTTTTATAATTGACAAGTAAAAATTGTATATATTTGTGGTGTGGAATAAGTTTTCATATTTGTCTATGCTGTGGATTAGCTATTTCAAATTAATTAACACATTAGTTACATCACATACTTATTTTATTTTTATAAGAACACTTAAAATTTACTCTCTTAGCAATTTTCAAGTATATTGTTATAATATATTATATTAATCATCATGATTATATTTGATTTCTTGAAATTATTTCTTCTATCTAACTGAAATTTTGCATAGTATAACAATACCTCCTCATTCTCTTTACCCCCTAGCTTCTACTCACAACCATTCTACTCTCTACTTTTATGAGACTAACTTTTCCAGGTTCCACATAGAAGTGAGATCAGATAATTTATACTTTGGTACCTAGTTTATTTCACTTAACATAATGTTCTCTGGGTTTATCTAAATTGTCAAAAAGGCTAGGATTACCTAACATTTAAGGCAATGTGGTATACCACACATTCTTTGTCTATTTATCCTCTTATGGACTCAGGTTGATTCTATATTGTATATATCTTGAATAATGTTGCAATGAACATGAGGATGTAGATAGATCTTCAACATACTGATTTCATATTCTTTGAATGGATATCCAGTAAAATTACTGGGTCATATAGTAGTTCTATTTTTAATTTTTTGAGGAACCTCTGTTTTTCTTTCTTTTCTTTTTTTCTTTTTTTTTTTTTTGAGATGGAGCCTCAAACTATCACCCTGGGTAGAGGGCCATGGCATCACAGCTCGTAGCAACCTCCAACTCCTGGGCTCAAGCGAGTCTCCTGCCTCTGCCTCCCAAGTAACTGGGACCACAGGCGCCTGCCACAACGCCCGGCCATTTTTTGGTTGCAGCCATCATTGTTGTTTGGCGGGCCCGGGTTGGGGATTCGAACCCACCACCTTAGGTGTACGTGGCTGGCGCCTTAGCCAATTGAGCCACAGGCACCGAGCCGAACCTCTGTTTTTCTTAATGACTGCACAAATATACATTCCTGCCACCAACGTATAAGGGTTTACTTTTTCTCCACATCCTTACTAACACTTGTCTTTTATGTTTTTGATAATAGCCGTTCCAACAGACATGAGATGGAACCTCATTGTGACTCTATTTTGTATTTCCCTTATGATTAGTGATGTTGAACATTTTTTCATGTACCTGTTATGCATTCATGTGTGTTCATTTGAAGAATATAGATACATTCAATAATCCAAAAAGGATTATTTGTTTTCTTACTGTTGAGTTCCTTATATACTTTGGATGTTAACATCTTTTTGTGATTATAGTTTGCAAATATATTCTTTCATGTGTATGTTGTGTCTTCACTTTGTTCATTTTTTTTTTTTTAGCTGAACAGAGCTTTTTAGTTTAATGTAATCTCACTTGCTATTTTTGCTTGTTTTGCCTATCCTTTTGGGGTCAAATGCAATAAATTATTACCAGATCAATATTATAAAGTTTTATCCATATTTTCCCCTAGTAGTAGTCTTACAGTAGAGCCAATGCAAGCTTACTTAACAAGAATAAAGTGGGAGGCATCATTTTATAGACTTAAAGCTATACTACAAGTCTATAGTAACCAAAACATCATGATAATGTCATAAAAACAGAGACATAGACCTATGGATCAGAAATTGAAATATAGAGATGCAACCATCCCATCTGATCTTTGATAATGCAGGTAAAAACTGACAATGGGGAAAATCATCTCTGTTAGATAAATGGTGCTGAGAAACCTGGACAGCCACATGTAAAAGAATGAACCAGAATCCACACTTCTCAACACTCTCAAAATTTAATTAATAATCGTTAGACTTAAACGTAAGGTACACGCCATAAGAATCCTAGAAGAAACTGCTGGGAAAACTCTTAGAGATATTAGCCCAGGGAAGGAATTTATGAAGAATACCTCAAAACAATGACAGCAATAACAAAAATAAACAGTAGGAACCTGATCAAATTTAAATGTTTCTGCACAACCGAGAACACAATCAACATAGTAATAAGACATAGACAACCTACAGATTGGGAAGAAATATTTACATACTACACATCTGATAAAGAACTGATAACTGGAATCTACAAATAACTCCAGAATATTAGCAAGAAAAAAATAATCAAACAACCCCATTAGAAAGGTGGTCAAAAGACATGAAGATAGTCTCCATGCCAATTGGCCAACAAACATGTGAAAAAGTGCTCAACATTTCTAATTATTAGGAAAACGTAAATCAAAACCATGGTGATATATCACCTACCTGCAGTGAGAATGGCTCCCATGAAAAAGTCCCAAAGCAACTGATGCTGGAGTGGATGTAGGGAGAAAGGAGCACTAATTTTATAATTTTTATATTAGATGTATGTGTATTCAATATTGCAAGAGGAATTTGGTAGGCTATATTCTAATTGTTATGTTTTTGACAAATTTATGTTATCAATGTATCATTTCAATATGAGGTCACAATAGCTTTATGGCTAAATAATGATTGATTTTTTGTAAATTTTCATTGATATAAGAAATGAACATGTGCTTTAATTGCAATATACAAACTAAAACAGATTTCCAATTAAATGTGCTTTTTTTATTATTCCAATGCTCTCTTCCTTTGTTTACTGAAAAACCTCATAGCTGAAGGGTCAGTGAAGAGAGAACTGAGATTGATCTAGGCTTTGAGAGTAATGAGCACTAGACTAAGATCTTTTCTGGTTCCACCCAGTATGATCACATTTTCCAAGTAACTCAACTGCATATGGAAAAGAACTCAATATAAGAAAATTCACCAACAAAAAGATGAAATCGATAACATCTGTAATTCAATAAGAAATTACCAGCCATGCAAAGGAAGAGGAAATATGACCTTATGAAAAGTAAAAATCAATTTATTGAGTCCAGTTCAGGGCTGATATGGATGTTGGAATTAGTACATAAGCACATTAAATGCACTATAACCGTATTCCTTCTGTTAATAAAAAAGAGATACACAGAAGAATCTTTAAAGACCAAAGTCAAAGTACTGCAGGTGAAAACTGCAATTAGTGATCTGATAGTACACTGAATGTACTTAATAGTAGATTAGATATAATAGATGAAAGATTAATGAATTTAATCAGTAAACCACTAGCTTTACTGTTAGATTTATACATGCCCCAAATGTAAATATATTTACTAAAGGACATATATTAATATATACAAATATGCTCATAGTAGCCATATTCAAAAAATACCCAAATGTCTATAGATATTAAAGTATATCAATAAATCATGGCATATTTATACATGGTATAATGAACAGAGATGAAAATAAACAAAAATGCCTATGTCAACAACAGGAATTAACCTTACATGGTCATTAAAAGTATCCAGATCCTAAACAATACTCTAATGATTCTATTTATATGAAGTTTGAAATAGATAAACTATTTTAAGGTAGTAGAAATCAGAGTGGTGGGTACTTTTCTGAAGGTAGTTGCTTTGAGAGAGCTTATTTGGGTATACTGAATGCTGGGAAAACTTTATTTCTTGATGTAATTGATGATTACATGAGTGTGATCACTGTATATGTTAATGATGTTTCTATCCCTGTGTGATTGTGTTAAAATTCAATAAAATGAAGTGAAAAATCAAAGAAGACAGAACAGACACACATGCACAGAAACCATCAAAAAAAGGGGCACATGATATTAAGATAATTGAGATTATATTATATTTGGGGCACCACAAAGAAAGCTGATTAAGCTGGATCTGGGGTGTTTCTGAGGATGGGAGAGAGGTAGAAAAGCCCATTAGCTTAAAATTAGAAGTGAAAAAATGTGACAGCATCAGGAATTGAAAGATCCCTTTATTTCTCATAGATCTTTTGTATAATGTAGAATACATTTGGTAGAATATGTCTTGATTTTTTTTAACCTCATTTAAAAAGTGTGTCAACCTGCAGAAATAGAAAATTCACTCTGGCCTAAGTATATTTGAAAGAATCTATGACAATAAACGTAGTCACATTTCTCTAAAGAAAAGGCTTTTCTTTCACCAGTCATATTTGTATTTTTGAGTCATCTTTCCATATTACACATCATTCATGTCTTTCTATGCATTCAAATTTTACATAAAAAAAAACAGATGCCATGTTTCATATCATCTTTTCTATGGAAGAGTCAGTGTTATTTAAAATCATTTGGTGTCATATTTAATTTGCTAGATTAAGAAAGATGATTGTTACCTTTTGACAGGCTAGAATTTTTAGAGATAAAGTGTCTGGTGTTAAACAACTAATTAAATTAACATACACCTCGCTCTACATACATTTTAAGAACATGTCTATCAGCCGTTTTGTTTGCATTGCATTTGCTCAATTTATTATGTTTCCAGTGTAATGTGAATGGCAGTTTCAGAACCGACTGACAATTCTGTTCTATTTCTAAAGCACTATGCCAAGCCTGTCCCTAATTTTTTAATATTCTGTGTTTTTTATCCATATCCATAAAATCTCCTAGGTGAGTTCTCTGCTAACCTGTCCCCAACGAAAGAGAAAGTTTTGCATCATTTTCCTTGAACAATTATGAAAGGGTATACTTTTCTCTTTTTTTTGCCCCCAAATAGAGCTTAATGGTAACTATTTTGAGAATATTAACTTGATTAATCTAATTAATTTCTCCACAAGCTGTTTGCCATTACTTTTCAATATACAAGTCTCTCTACAAGTTGCTCTTAATGAATTTATTTACAACCTATAATTATACATATATTACATACCACCACCACCCAGGCATCCACAGTCACACACATACATTTTATGATAGCCTCAATTTAAATCTACATGAGAATATTCCCTCTCTCTTTCTCCTTAAGACTCTGTGTCCCTGGGTAAAGTGCTATGGCATCCTAGCTGGCATCAATCTCAAACTCTTGGCCTTGAGCAATTCTCTTGCTTCAGCCTCCCAAGTAGCTGGGACTATTACAAGCGTTTGCCACTACACCTAGTTGGTTTTCATATTGGTAGTGGAGACAGGCTCTGCTCTTACTTGGGTTGGTCTGAACTCCTGAGCTCAAGCAATCTACGTGTCCCAGAATGCTGGGATCACAGGTGTGAGCCTCTCCTGCCTGTAATCCTAGCATTCTGGGAGGCTGAGAGAGGTAGATTGCTTGAGATCAGGAGTTCAGACCAACCTGAGCAAGAGTAGAGCGTGTCTCCACCCTTTATATTTTGTTTAAGGAGATTTTGTTTATATTTTGTTTATTGAGATTTTTTAGAGTAATTTATATTTTCTATTCAGATAATTATGTAAACTTCTGACTGCTTGAACTAATTCTGGGATGTTTTGTATACGTAATAAATAATTAGAGTATAAAAGAAAAGGAACTGAATTTTCACCTTTAACCAATGGTCAGCGTTTATTGTGTGTCTTTTGTAATATACATTGTTACTCAGAGTGGCACTTCTAGGAATTTTTATATTGGGAACAGCCTCCAAGGTGACACAGATGTTAGTGGGGCACGACGATGTCCTGTGAAATTATCGTCTTCGTTGGTGTTGCTAATGAATCTGCACTTTTTTTCCATTGACATATCTCCCCTTAAATAAAAAAGCATTCATTGTTTTTCAGATGAAAACATTTCTTTCAGTGATACACTACTCATCTGCTTGAATCAAAAAACATGAGACACCAATTTCATTTTTTACCGTCCCTATAACTTAGTTGGGTTTTTTTATTATTATTAAAAACAGTAGATATTTAAACTAACTTCCCAGAACACTTCATCTTCAGAATATCTATAAAATGTGGACATTTTTTCCTGGTGTATTTCTAAATTGTATTTTACTGTTTATTTCCTTTTATGTGAAAAAAATAATTAAAATCTAGGATGGTGCCTGTGGCTCAAAGGAGTAGGGTGCCGGCCCCATATGCTGAAGGTGACCCATTTAAACCCAACCCCAGCCAAAAACTTCAAAAACTGAAAAAAAAAAAATTGAAGTCTACATTCCAAACTATGAAATAATCAAGTCATTTAAAAATATTCCTTATATAATAGGATTATATTGTTTGTGGAAGTCGGATAAGAGCACTATTAGATACAAGAGCTCTGTTTTGTATGCCCACATCTAGTGAGGTGGACAAGTACTCTGAAAATTTAAAAAAAAAAAAAAATCTTATCAGAAACCCTTTAGAAACAGTCGCAATCTTTAGGATCATGATTATGTTTGTCTATTCTTTATAATGAATATCTTTTAGCATCATAAGCTCAGGTTGGTATCGGGGATATCTCGTGATACTTGGATTCCTTTGTTCTTTTTATGTGCCATTGGTTTACTACTCTCCCTCTCAGGGTCCTGGTCTGATGGGGGCCGCGTTCTCAGAGACCAATCTGATAGTAGCAGTCATGTGACTTTGCCTTTTTAGTTGTTTTTTGAGTACTTTTTTCCAGTTCCTTCCTTCTTACCTTCCTTCTCTCCCTCTCTCACTCCTTCCTTTCCTTCTTTTTTTTTTCTTCCTTGCCTCTTTTGTTTCCCTTGCTTCCTCCTTCTTTCTCTTCCCTTCCCTTTCTTTCTTCTTTTGATTTCTTTAATCTCCTTAGGATAAATTCTGTTATTAAGCAAAGACACCCTTCTCTACCTGAAAGAGGAAGAAAAAGCATAAAGAAAGGGGTGACGGAGAAAGTTGGCAGAACGCATTTATTAGCCAAACATCTGATTTATTTAGGTTTTTGGAAACCTCCAAAATCCACTAGCAGCACACGAGCAGAGCTGGCGCAGGATATGGTTTCTGCACAGTTTCTCCTATTTGTCTGATACTCATCACCACCATCTCTGAATTATGAGTTCAGTATACCAAACTCCAACATTTAAGATTGAGTCACCTGCCTTTATGGGATTATAAGCAGAGTAAACGGTCAAATAAAAAAATGATTTTGATAGCTTAAGTGGAAGAAATTTTATTTTGGGGATCATACTTTTAGTATCTAAGGAATTTCTATGCACTTATATTTATTTCTAAATTCTCCAGTTGGCCATGCACTCTTTTTAGCAAACAGGGGCAGGATACAAGAAAGACTTCTGAGGAATGAGGGAAAATAATGACTACATCCTGCAGAAGTTTAATTTTCAGATCTTTTAAATTGTACATGGTGTTGGCTGCCGTTTCCTCCCCCAAATCCTCCTGTAGTGTGAGTATTTGCACATTAAAGAGTTTTTCAGGGCTGTCAGCCATAGTTTTAGAGGGCCATGGACAAAACAACTGGTTTTGTCTTAAATAAACAATATTTTCTAAGAAAATTTCTTACTTCATAGCTTTTTATAAAATAAAGAATGGGGTAGGCTAGAGAAGTTTAGACTTAACTTGAACACTGACAAGTGAAGCTTCATGTCCTGATTTAAAGAAATAAACTTTGTTTACTACTCTAATTATTAGTTTTAATACTTGGTTAAGTCATTTATCTTCTCTCTCTCTTTGCATCCTCATCTATAAAATACTTTATTAATTCTCAGAGGAAATTATAAAAATTTCAATAATTATTATTTATAAGGTTTAGAAGAGCCTAACTGATAGAGACATAGGTGCACATTAAGTAAATGTTTTATTGTACACGTCTTTGCTGCTCTAAATCAACTATTTAGGATTTGTCCCAAACAGAAAAATACGGTGCTCAAGGTACAGCATCCACATTTGAGTGTATTAGTTCATCTAGAATGTAACCTATGTCAGTATTTTAATTTATTTTTCAAACATTTGCTTAAATATTGTACAGGCAGAGAAAACATTTTAACATGATAATAACAATAGGCTAAGGTGCCAGCCACGTACACCTAAGGTGGTGGGTTCAAATCCCCAGCCCGGGCCCTCCAAACAACAATGATGGCTGCAACCGAAAAAATGGCCGGGCGTTGTGGCGGGCGCCTGTGGTCCCAGCTACTTGGGAGGTGGAGGCAGGAGACTCGCTTGAGCCCAGGAGTTGGAGGTTGCTATGAGCTTTTATGCCATGACACTCTACCCAGGGTGATAGCTTGATGCTCCGTCTCAAAAAAAAAAAAAAAAAAGAAAGAAAGAAAATTAGGAAACAGAAAATGGAGGAGTGCTGTCTTTTTTAAAGAAAAGAATTCTATATTGAAATGAGATAGCTCATTTTTAAATGCTATTTGGTTGTGAAAAACTGGTAAATTAATCTTGCTATGCTTACATAACTTCTATTATTTGTTTATATCCAATAAAGATTTAATTAAGTGATTTTTAAAGTTACACTTTCCTCTAAAAATTTTATGAATCTCTAAAGTAAGTGTTGGCTGATTAACAATTCTCAAATATTGTGACTTCACTCTTAAGAATAGTTTGGCAACTTTACATTTTTTAACCACATGTTTAAGTTGTAAGGTATGTTTTGTCCTGTCATAGTATACAGCCCACATAACTTTTAACTGAATATCTTATGGTGCTAAAATTTATCTGTCATTAAAAAATAAAGAAATTTTGGATAAAAGTAGAGAATGCTGATAAGAGAGAATCTTATACCGTAAGTTATGTTATAAGTTAAAGTTGTATATTAAATGCATTTTCTCACCTTACAGAAAATGAAAGAGATAAAAAGTTTGCAGGAAACCTAGTTGATCTGGGTCTGCTGACATTCCATTCATATCCCCTGAATTAAGTGGAAAATAAGTATAAACCATCCAACATTATATACAACTAAAACACAAAAACAACATTCAATGATTTCCAATTATAATATTCAAGCTATTCAACGCAAGTTTATTGAAAGTATACTATATGCTAACACTACTCGTTACTGAACAAATTTTACTATGATCACTAATAAATATATAAATGGGCCTTTTTTTGAAAATGCTCTGAAATTATAATACGTTATCATTATTAAAATGGTAAATATTTTTGTTATTATAATTTTAATTTCTTTGCTATTAGCTATGATTGCTCACATTTTCAAATTATAGTATCTAGAAATGCATTATTAATTATAGACTATATTTTGAAACACAATATATATCTTTCATAGTTATTTAATATTTAATGTGTCAACCATGTTTTCTCATGTTTGTCTTAGGGGGAAAAAAATGTACCTTTCCTAACATTATATGCTCAAAGTGTTTCCCATTTACCTTGTATACTCAAAATATGCACAATACATCCCTCTTCTATTTGCAACATAAATGGTTTCTCAGATACATTATTTCATCTGAATTCTGTTTTTATTACCTCCAACACACACACATACATGGCACACATGTTTCAAAATAAAAAAGTAGTCAGTAGTAGAGAGTCATGAATACATGGGTCACTATGAAACATACAATAAATTTTTAATGGATGCTTTTCGAACGTTGATAATATGGAAAGAGATTATAAAGCCTAAACCATCACAGTCCAGATTCAACTCTCTAATTCCTTATCTTTCATTACACTTTAAATGAGATGTTTTTATTATAAGGGAAAGGTGGTTAAGAGAATATATTGAAGATCTGTATATCTATATTTAAAAACTATCTACAAAATCTTAAAAATATCTGTGCTTTGGTTCCTTCATTGATAAGTGGGAGTAATAACTGATCATATTTATAAGAAGACTGAAGGAGTTAACATTTTTTAAGTATTGAGAATTGAGCCTAATGCTTAGTAGCCTCTTTACAAGTATGCTTCATGTAAAAGTAATTATAAAAGAACAGATTTTGAACTGAGATATGAAGGCATTAAATCTACTTTTTCTTTTTTTCACTTAGCTATATTGCCTAGGAATTATTAATTAAACTTTCTGGTCCAGATTTTCCTCTTCTGTCTAAAGAAGATAATATCTCTAAGCCTGATAATTTCTAAAAAGATTTAATAAGAACTTTTGTATTGTGTAATTTTAAACTAGATAATTTGGAGCTTACCTTGAATTGTAAAAAACAGGAAAATCTGAGTAACATATAAAAATATTTACTCTGGGACATCAGAGAATGATCAAGAAAATGAGTATATAGGTCATGAGTTGAAGACAAATATACTTAAGGAAGTGATCTTAGTATTAATGTTCATTTTTTACTTGGAACAATTTGAAGATTTCCAAGCAGATAGCTGAAAATCCAAGATACAGCTGAGAAGTGTTAACTGCCTCACCAGGTAGAGTAAGAGTTCAAGGCCCAGAAAGGTTAAGCTTTGTGTTAAGACCCAAAATAGGTTCTCCTCAGAATAGAGCAACATGGGAGACATGCACAGTGTCTTCTGCAGAACCTGCAGGCCAGTTTCAAATTGTATCCATCCCTGAAATTGTGTTGCTCCTCTCTGGAGGAAAATACATCACTCTTATCTTATAATTATTTCTATGTATATTATAAATTCAAAGTCTGAAACACACAAAAATATTTAAGGTCATAAATGGTAAGAAAAAATGAATTAAACCCAGGGGAATAAAACAATTAAAACAGACTCATTAGGGAATTATATATTTAAGCTAACAAGTAGAGGATTTCAAATAAATATACTTAATATGTACAAGGCTATATATTGATTTTCTCAAGATTTTGAAATTACCTTTCAATTGTAATTCTTCATTTTTCTTTACCTGTCACTATTTTTAAGAGATTTTAATGCAGACTATGTTTTTTAGATGATAATTTTTAGCATTTATCTTGTTCTATTGTTATAGCTCTATTCTTCACAGAAACTGTTATATGTATGATATAGATCTGTATCACAAGGAACTTCTTAAAACTTTTAAATTCTTTCTTAATTGCTCTTATCTTTTTTAAATTTTATTACCTTACATGTCCTATTATTGATATCATTTTAAAGCAGGTATCACCAATTCTGTGTTCCTTCCACATTATTCCTTATTACAAAAAAAAAAAAAAGTGTAGAATAACCAATACATTTTACTTTAAAGAAAGATAGAAATTTTTGAATATTTTGAGGTGGAAGAAGAGATCAAGTTGCTTATAAAAGAAAAAAATGAGATTATTATCAGATTTTGTGACAGTAATACTCTACACTAGAAATCAAGGAAGTAACATAATTAAAATATGCAAAAAGATGAAATTTGAGCCAAGGATTTTATATCCACTAAAGTGACCTTTAAGTGTAAATGTCTCAATCAAACTCTTGTGAACATGTAAGGCCTTATGAAATATTAACTCATTGTCCTTTGCACAGAATGTAGAGAACAAACTTAATATAATCTAAGTGGCTAGAATGGCAACAACGTGAGGATTAATGGTGGAAATTAAATGGAGATTTACATGCAGAACTAATCCTAGACAACAGCTATAAGAAAATGTAATATATATAATGTCTACATGCTGTGTTTGGATGCATTTCCACTATCAGAAATACAACAGTATCTCCAATTTTAAAATTCTGACAAACTGAAGAGTTATAAAAATGAGAAAAAAACTTAGAGAGTATAGAGAAAACCCAATAACAAAACAATAACAATAAAAATAACCCCAAAACAAAACAAGAATTTGCTTTTAACCTCACATATATGTATTAGAAGTAAATTTATTTTTTAAATTAAAATCTGGAAAAAGTGAAAAAAAAAAGGTCACTACCTAATCTTATATTGTTTGTAAAACAATAAATCAAGTAAAAAAGGAAAAAGAATAATAAATAGATAATAGGATAAATGTCTTCATGAGGCAAAAAATACATAAATTCTCCTAAAATACTAAAATGTATAATCACAAAAAGTTAGAACTAATACATTGTACTATGTATTAAATATTCATCTATCTATACAGCCCTAATATGTTAAAATATGAGCAAATTATTTAATTAGAAAAAGAAATTGTTACCTATTGGGAAAAAAATGAAGGAATCAGGGATAAATTTAAATAAATATTTTATGTTTGATTATTTAACTTTTAAATTGGAAAAGATTTTCCATAACTGTAAGAAATTAAATTATACAAATCATCTCCAAAATGCTTAAGTGAAATAAGACAAATAAGCCTGTGTATCCAGTCAGTGTCATTAGGATAGTGTAAGGAACTATTTAAAGTGAGCTTGAAACATGTATTTTTCATCTTGTGAAAAGTAAGAACAAAAAGATCATCCAAAATTTTTAAACTGTTTTCTGTAATCATCATTTAGGGTTTGCAAAATGTTGTGATGATAATTTGGAATGAACTGGTGTGCAGTTATGTTGGTGTCATTGATAAATTTAAAATAGATTTTCATCAGGAAAAAACATTTCTGTCTTTCTATACATATATTTAATAAGAAGAATTAATACTCCTGTGGTTACATATCATTTCCAGTTTCTTTAAATTATAATTAGATAGGAACAATGGCCAACTCAATAGCAACAAGCATCATTAAAGATAATAATCCTATCTCTAATACAATTTAATACCATCTCTAATACAAAATCATTTCCATTTATGTACTTATTGATTTATCTATTCATTTCTTTTATTTAGAAAAATTATCACTATGTCATCCTCAGTAGAGTGCTATTGTGGCCCAGCTCACAGCAACCTCAAACTCTTTGGACTGAAGTGATTCTCTTGCTTCAGCCTCTTGAGTAGTTGGGACTATAGGCTTCTGCCACAACTCTGATTTTTTTTTTTTTTTGAGATGGAGCCTCAAGCTATCCCCCTGAGTAGAGTGCCATGGCATCACAGCTCACAGCAACCTCCAACTCCTGGGCTCAAGTGAGTCTCCTGCCTCCACCTCCCAAGTAGCTGGGACCACAGGCACCCGCCACAACGCCCGGCCATTTTTGGTTGCAGCCATCATTGTT
>CAUYQV010034169.1:0-14195 GCA_963574575.1 Galagoides demidoff | reverse complement strand
TCACCTAATCCCTATGAGAATATCCCACATCACAAAGTTCCAAAGCTGCAGATGCTGACGTAAGTGTGGAGAGAGAAGTACACATTTATACACTGTTGGTGGAATTGAAAACTAATGCAATCTCTATGAAAAGAAGTATGGAGAATTCTCAAAAAGCTAAAAGTATACTTTCCATTTGATCTTTCAATCCCATTACTAGGTATCTATCCAGAAGGACATTTGCACTAGAATGTTCATCGCTGCTCAATTCATAATTGTCAAGATGTAGCATCAACCCAAATGCCCATCAATGCATGAATGGATTAATAAACTATTGTAGATGTATACTAGGAAATACTATTCAGTCATAAAAAGATGGAGACTTCATATCTTTGGCATTAACCAAGATAGAACTGTTAATTGGCAAGTATCATAAGAATAGAAAACATTCTTCTTGGCAAGTATCATAAGAATAGAAAAACAAATATCCAATATGCACAATACTAACATGAAACCAGTAGATAAGCGACTACACCCCCACATGAGAGAAAAACTCAATTCAAGTTGGTGGGAGAGAGAAGGAGATAGAGAGGATTGGAGAGGAGGGAGAGGGTTTTGGTAAACTCTCACTTAATGTGCACAATTTAATGCTATACAGCATACTCCCTCGGTGGAGGGCTCAAATACAACATGAACTTTACCTAACAAACACAAATGATGTAGCCTAATCATGTATACCCTCATATTAATCTGAAATTTAAAAAAATATATATTGCAGAAATATACTTCTTGAAATGAAAAAAATATTCCAGAAATTTAGGAATTCTGTTAGGTAGGAGGGAGACATATTATGTATTATATGATCTGTTTTTGTAAGACAAATTGATTTGTGTATCTAGAAAAAAGATTGGGATAAAGTATACCAAAACGTTAACAGGAATTATCTCTAGGAGTTGATTTTCCTCATGTTTTCTATCTTTTCTTGAAATATTTTATATAAATCATTTTAATTCTTTTAATAAACCATCCTTTCTTAATATTCCATCATAAACTTGTATTAATATGTTTTGCCAGATAAAAAGAAATCCTACAACGAATACCATATTTAACAGGGATTTTTTTTGGATGTGTTTAAGATTGGCTAAAATAACGGAACTCCTATTATGTTTATCAGAGTTCTTAGTCAACAAAGAAGGAAGAGAAATATGGGCTATAAATATCAGAAAGGAGATATGAGTCATTAAAAAGTAAATTTTTGTGGGTGGCACCTGTGGCACAAAGGAGTAGGGCGCTGGCCCCATATGCTGGAGATGGTGGGTTCAAACCCAGCCCTGGCCAAAAACTGCAAAAGAAAACAAATTTTTGTCAAAGAAAACTATTGATCACTTAAAGGGGTTGTTCCTGTTTTTGTATATAAATACAAAACATTTATTATTTTTTCAGGGGTGTTAAACTTATGTCTGTTCTATACATTAGAAGATTTACAATTATGTAAGTTTAATATATTTATAAATCTTGCATTTACAAAATTGTTAGGTATAGATATGTTCATTGTCATTGACAAAAGAATTAAAAATTATATTTCTTTTACCTGGAAACTACCCTCACAAAAAATTTATGACAACCTATTCATGTAAACCTGTTTATAACCTAGTAAATAAATGTACAGATGATCGCCAAATTTAACAACTGTGCATGTTCTAATGTTCCTCATATATTAAAAGATTTCTGCCATCTTTATTTTTCTGCTGTTACTTAATTAGGACCCTTACCACTGTTTTTTTCCCTATAAATTTAATTATGTATCTATCTATGTGTTGTTCTTCTCTTTCCAAATTAGCATCTAATTAACCCTTTCAACATCAAGTTGTAATGTGGGAAAATTGTCCATCAAAATTTCTGCAAATATTTCTTCCCATTTATTTACTTCCTTCACTATATTGGAACCTGTATAACTCAAAGACATTTGTAATTCTAGTTGTGTTTTCTCATTTTGAGGAAAGTATGGAGAAAGAGGTCTTAACCTGGCCATTCAGCTAACTAGTCCGCTAGAAATACCCATATGGTTGTTCAGCTCACCTAATATATTCTTATTTTGCTATTAAATTGCTATTCAAGTATTGCTTTTTAATGATGAGTTTATCTTCACCACTTTTAGCTCTTTGAGGATATTTGTAACACTTTATATTCTTGTTTTATTGGTCTGCTAAATAAGTTTGTCTAGTGCAAGATGCTCTTTTGTTGCCTTTAAAAAGTTATCACATATCTTTGTGTTGTCCTCCATGCCCTAATATTTCTCCTTTTGTATCTATACCTTATTTAATATTTTACAATAAACAATAAGGACTAAAGTTTTTCCTAAGCTTTTACCCTTTTCAGGGAGTTTATAGAAGAGGTCTAAAAATATATCTCAAGACAGACTCCTCTAGAGACATAACCTGAGCTCAACCAGTCCCCATGCATCACTTCTCACCAGCAGATACTATTTATAGAAATTTTTCCTGTGTGCATTCCTCTGTTGGGCCACGTTTTCCATTGGTGTGGATAAGAAGAGAATATTAGGAACCCAGCTAGTGTATTTCTCCTATTATCCACTCCAACTGTAACCAGACTCAAGAACCACTTTGATTCTCTGAGCCATAGTAGACTTATTCTGCTCTTTCTCTGCCAAGGAGAATTTAACAGAAAGAAACAAATTTAAAATTAACTATATAAAGCACTTCCTTTCAATCTAAGATCTATTTAGAATATATTCAAATTTTATTAAAAGGTGACTTTATTTTTACCAGCTGAAGTAATCCTACAATTCACTCTAATTTATTGCGTATACATGAAAAGGGAAAAGAAGGAGGTAGATAAAATATTTACCTTTACATAAATAAATGAACAACCTAAAATGAAGGATACAGCTTAAAACTCAATCCTACAACTATCACAGCTGGGAAAGTCATTACAAGGCAGCTGGTGGCTGAAACCCTGCCAACACGCATCTATCATTTTCAGTTTTTGCTATATTAGTGAGAAAATTTAATTACCAATATATAGATTCTCTACCTTTCACTCAATTTTTCCAACTTCTTGACTTTTTACAAGTTGGTAGACTACTGTCATACTTAAGTCGTTCGATGATTGTGATTTTGCTGATATTTGACAAGTGTAATCTTAACCCCTCATACTCATGGCTTTAAAACTGTATAGCCTGGCTTGGTGCCTATAGCTTAGTGGTTAGGGCGCTGGCCACATATACTGAGGCTGGCAGTTTCAAACCCAGCCCGGGCCTGCTAAACAACAATGACAACTGTAACCAAAAAATAGCCAGGCATTGTGGTGGGCACTATAGTCCCAGCTACTTGGGAGACTGAGGCAGGAGAACCACTTGAGCCCAGGAGTTTGAGTTTGCTGTGAGCTGTGACGGCATGGCATTCTACCATGCGTGACGTAGTGAGATTCTGTCTCAAAAAAAAGAAAAAACTGTATAGACAACGTAATTTACTGTCAGGTTGCTCATTCAATCATCACATAAAAATTGAAATTATTTAGCAAATTATGTACTGTTTCTCTTTACAATATGAATAACACAGGGTTATTGAAAAACTGAGTCTTTACAGCAAGTTATTAAAATAAGTTATGAAAATTAAACTAAAACCATACTATTCTACCTCTGAAACTAACAATTCAATTATGCAAACCAGGAAGCTCCACAACAGAAAAAAATTGTATTCATCAAAATGCACATGCAGAAAATGTATAGTGCAATCCCTGAACTTATTCTGAGATATTGTTATAATAATAAAATAGTGATCTAAATTGCCTGAAAAAGTTAATATAATTAAATTTCCAGATGTAATTAATAATTTTTTTTTTTTTGCAGTTTTTGGCCAGGGCTGGGTTTGAACCTGCCACCTCTGGTATATGGGGCTGGCACCTTACTCCTTTGAACCACAGGTGCAACCTGTAATTAATAATTTAACATTACAAAAATAATTTTAATATAGACTACCTCATTTTGTTTCACTTTCTTGCACATTGCAGATATTATGCTTTTTACAAATTGAATGTCTGTGGCAATCTTCTGTCGAGTAAGCCTGTTAAGTGCCTTTTCCAACAGCATGTAATCACTATGTGTCTGTGTCACATATTGGTAATTCTAGTTATATGTAAAACTTTTTCATTATTATCATGTATGTTTTGGTAACCTGTGATCAATGAGATTTCATGTTATTATTATATAAGGTGCCGCAAACCATAACCATCTAAGATGGTGAAACAAAATGATGAATTTTGTGTATTCTGCCTGTTCTACCAACTAGTCATTCCTTAGTCTCGCCCCTTCTTCTCAAGTCACTTTATTCCCTGAGACACAGATATATTGAAATCGGGCCAACTATAATTACTTTACAATGGCCTCTATGTGTTTAAACGACAGAAAGAGGCACCTCTCTCTCACTTCACTCAAAATCCAGAAATGATTAAGATTAGTAAGGAAGGTATGTCAAAAACTGAGACAGACTGAGAGTTAGTCCCCTTATACCAAACATTCAAATTGTGAATGCAAAGGAGAAGTTCTTTAAGGAAATGAAGAGTGCTGCTCCAGTGAACACACAAATTATGAGAGTGCAAAACATTGGTGAGATGAACAAAATTTCAGTGGTCTGGAGAGAAGATGAGACCAGGTACAAGATTCCATTAAGCCATAACCTAATCCAGAGTAAGGCCTACCTCTGTTAAATTATATGAAGGCTTTTTGATGGGGAGGGGTGAAAAAGGGAAGGAGGGAGAGGGTGAGGGTCAAGGGGTATGGTACACCTTTTGGGGACAGGACACAATTATAAGAAGGTCCTTATCTAATAAAGGCAATCAGTGTAACCTGGTTCTGTGTACCCTCAATGAATCCCCAACAATAAAAATAAATAAATACATACATATGCACATAAATTACATGAAGGCTAAGAGAAGTGCAAAAGAAAAGTCTGAAACTAGCAGAACTTGGTTCATAAGGTTTAAGGAAAGAAGTCATCTCCATAAGAAAAGAACAGCAAGTGCCAATGGAGAAGCTGCAGCAAGCTATCCAGAAGACCTAGCTAGTGTTATTGATGAAGGTGGCTATGCTAAACTACAGATTTTTCTGTGTCAATGAAACAGCCTTCCATTGGAAGAAGATGGCCATCTAGGACTTTCATAGCTAGAGAGGAGAAGGCAATGCCTGGTTTCATAGGTCAAAGGACAGGCTGCCTCTCTTGGTCGGGGCTAATGTAGCTGGTGACTTTAAGTTAAATGTAATGGGCTCGGCGCCTGTGGCTCAAGCGGCTAAGGCACCAGCCACATACACCTAAGGTGGCGGGTTGGAATCCCCAGCCGGGGCCGCCAAAACAACAATGATGGCTGCAACCAAAAAAAAAAAAAAATGGGCGGGCGTTGTGGCAGGGGCCTATGGTCCCACCTACTTGGGAGGCTGAGGCAGGAGACTCGCTTGAGCCCAGGAGTTGGAGATTGCTGTGAGCTGTGATGCCATGCCACGGCACTCTATCCAGGGGGACAGCTTGAGGCTCCATATCAGAAAAAAAAAAAAAAAAGTTAAATATAATGAAAATCCCTAAGCACTTAGAAATTTTGCCATATCTACCCTGCCTGTGCTCCATAGATTGAACAGCAAAGCTTATATGATAGCACATTTATTTACAGCATGGTTTATTTAAAGTTTAAAGCCCACCAGTGAGAACTACTGCTCAGAAAAAGAATTCCTTTCAAGATATTATTGCTCCTTGACCATGTCCCAATCAGACAGGAGCTCTGATGGATATGTAAAAGATTCATGTTGTTTTCATGCCTGCTAACATACTATCCATTCTACAGAGTCCATGGTTCAAGGAGTAATTTCAACTCTCAAGGCACATCATTCAAGAGATATATTCCATAAGGCTATGGTTTCCATAGATACAGTAATTTCTGTGATGGATGCTGGACAAATTGAAAACCTTCTGAAAACAATTCATCATTCTAGATGCCATTAAGAACATGTGATTCATGGGAGGATGTCAATACAGCAACATTAATACAGAGATCTGAAAGAAGTTGATCCTACATCTCAAGGATGACTTGGAGGGGGTTGATACTGTAGATTAGGTAGCATTATCAAGAGATGTGAAGCCTGAAGACAGGGCTGAATTGCTGCACTCTCATGATAAAACTTGAACAGATGAAGAGTTGCTTCTTGTGAATGAGAAAAGAAAATGGTTTCTTGAGATGGAAACTACTCCTTGGGATGATGCTACAAATGTTGCTGAAATAAAAAGAATTTAAAATGGTACATACACTCAGTTGATGAAACCGTGGCAGGAGTTGAAAGGACTAATTTCAGTTTTCAATGAAGCTCTTTTTGTGCGTAAAATGCTATCAAACGGCATTGCATGCTCCAGAGAAATATTTTATGAAAGTAAATTTAAATTTTCTTTATTGCAAATTTCATTTTTTTTAATTTCCAAGGTCACCCTGATCTTTATAAGTACCACCTTGCTCTATAAGCATCAATACCAAGGCAAGTCCATCTACCAGAAAAAGATTATGACTTGCTGAAAGCTTGGATGGTTACTAGCATGTATTAGCAATAACGTATTTTTAATTGAGGTATGCACATTTTTAGACCTAATACTATTGCACACTTAGTGGACTAGAGGATAGCATAAACATAACTTTGATATGCACTGGGAACCATACAAGCTCTGGTCTACTATTTGTAAATGGCATAGGAAAAGCAATCACCATTCTGTGACTCAGTTTCTTTGAGAAAAAGACATAGACTGTCAAGAACATTAATGAGATAATAGATAAAAATATTTAGAATGATTCCCTACTGATAGGAAGTAAATATGGTTCATTAGAGATATTTTATTAATGAATCACAGTATGATATTTTATATGTTTTAAAGTTACCATGAAAGATATTAATGTGTGACAAATGTATAATATATTGATGTATTAATAGATACTTTAAAAGGTCACATAGTGAAATCAACAAATTTGTGTGTTCATATATATCCAAAATAATCATACCCTGAGATATTATATATCTAAATTACTTGGTTGTCATTTTAAAAAAATCCACCAATAAGGAACTCATTTATGTATTTCCTCACCTAGAGTGAAAAAAGAAAATGCAACTCTTCAAACTTCTAGTTTTCCTTCTTTTTAACTCACCAATCTATTAAAAATTACTGAACACCTAAACAAAAAGCATTTAAACTCAGTCAAAACATGATCAACAGGAACAGTAATATAGTCTCAATACTTATTTCCCCCTGACAAACACCTTTTCTTATTAAGAAATTGGTAGCATTATAAGAATTTCTTTCCCTTTGCAAATGAGGAATATTTATATCAGGGTAAGTTGTAGAATATAACTATTGTCATTTCTAAGGAAAGAACAAAAAGCAAATAGAACCTATCAAACTATTCGAATGGGGCTAGTGTCCACCACAAATTCTGCGGCTTTTTTTCCTGTTTACATAACTTCAGGAATAAAATGAAAACTGAAATGTAAACCTTTCATATAAAACGTAGTGAAGTTGATACCTCATCTGAGTTACCAAAATCTAGATTTTATCCCATGAATTTTAACCTAATAATACAAAATCTGCAATCTTAGCAAGGTTACACAGTATCAAGGTCAGGTCAACTAGAGCAGAGAGCAAGAGACCAAAACCTCATTCCACAACTGATTGTGCAAACTTGAAAAAATCACTTCAGGTCTCAGTACTCACTGCCAAACTCTCACAAGAATTTCAAAGCTAAAAGAGCATAATTCTCTAACATATGAGTGGTTAGGGTCCCATAAATTCACAGATGCTCAGATAAATCTCAAAGATTTATGACACTGAGCAAATCACATTTTAAAATATAAACCAGGTATTAATTTTCATATTTAGGGACACCAATATAAATTTCATTAAAATGGTAACCACAGAAATAATCTGAAATCAGATTACAATGTGATGAATGCAATAGGGTTTGAGAACATGCATTCACATAACATATTCTAAATGATTTGAAAGTATGCCACAATAGAATAGGTACCACAAAGTTAGTAAGATTTCAGAGGATCTTAATAAATTTAGAAAAAGAAAAATAACTATTCAGATTGTTACTTTTTCAGCACTAAATATATATCCTTAAAAGATTATTTCCATTTTAAAAACTGAAGCTGCATCTGAGTAAAGAACATGTATTAAAGCTTTAAGAAATACTTTTGTTGACAATAACAACAAATCAATGGCATCAAGGACTATTTAGCAAATTATTAACTTAATAAAAGCATAAAACCCAAAATGTTGGCTTGAATAATATTCATAAACATGCTATTTCTTAAAGTCATTAGTCCATGAACCTTTTCCCCTTCATACAGATTGAATATATGCAGCATGAGGCAGCATTTTAGAATAGTAAGACAAAACCACACATGTGCATGGACATATGTAATTAGATGGCTTCTACTTTATTTGACCTTAGAAAGTGAACCTCAGCAGAAAGTGGGTACCTAGGCAGGGCAGGTCAGCACTTGACCTTGCACTGAAGGTCTCTTATGAAGGAACACTACCTATGGGAGAGCCTGCACTCTATCTCATTGTTTCCCTTTTACACTCAGAGTTTATATCATTGTTCTAGAATTTATACTATCAGTTTATCTTCTGCTAATTCAGGGTACATTTATGAACATTGGTTCCTATCAACTGACAAAGGCCAGGTCATCATTGGTAGAAATCAGAACCTGTGCTAAAGCAGCCTCAATTAATAGTTCTTCCTCTCAATGAATATTATACAAACATCTTAAGGACTGTCAGTCTAAATATTTTCAAGTTTAGTTTTAGATAATGACATTAGGAGAGTTGCATACTTAAAACATAATATGTTGGCTCCTTGCTAAATTGGTGACACTACATTTCATTTAACTTGCATAATCAGAAACATTCATATGCCACATAATACAAATATTCCTAGAGGGCTGTTGCTGAGTGGTAGCACCCAAACACAGTACACTTTAGTCTCAGAACCTACAAAAGCTATGCACCTTGTATTAGAAATTTGTTTAAATCTCTTGGATATTGTAAACTCCTAGAACACACGCTTTTATTTGTCTGCTAGGAAGCTCAAAGCCCAATATATACCTCACATCTAGATACTATGTTAAATCTTATGATGAACTTACCTTCAAATTTACCCATTTCCCTGACTTTATTTTCCCTTTGCACCAGTTGTATGATTCATATGTTACCTCAAATTATTTCAAAAATAAATCAGGGATAATGTAAGTAGACAGGCAAATACATTTGTATTTGGCTTGTACATTCATGTAAATATTATGTAAATTATATATTCATATAAAATGTATGTGCATTTATTTTACATACTCCTATGCATAAAATCAAATTTTATCCCAAAGAAAATGAAAGTGATAAAGCTATCACTGATGTAATAGGATTAAAGGCATATAATGCAAATGGATACTTTTATTCAAAGAAATTCAACAACAACCACAAAAAAAAAAAAAGAAAGAAACAAAAACACTATGCTGGATTTGGTTTCCAAAGACTTCTGTTTGAAATCTTCCATTTTAACACCAAAATGGCCTTATAAAGACTAAATAAAGTAACACACAGAAAAGCGTTCTTAATTGTAAAATTCTGTAAGAATTCACAGGTATTAACAGAAGCAATATAAATCAATCAAACAAAAAGGTAGGTGTAATACCAGTGGGATGTGAGCTTGTGGAAAGTTTCTTCCCTTCCAGGAAAGGTTTGAGGTAGTTTTGACCTTGATCAGTCCTCCATGTAATGTCTGCTGATGGAATTTACTGTAAGTTGAGTAAGGGTTTTCCCTTACTTATTGTATTTATTTACTGTCTGCTAGATACTTCTCATGTAAGAAAATCCTTTTAAGAGGATGCACCAGGCCAATCTGATTATAAATAAACCTTTGAGTTATAGATTTATGAGTCACAGTTGTGCTAGAAAATAAATACTAATCGTGTAGGCTTTCTTGCAAGGTTTAAAGCACAGACATCCTGAAAGGAAATGTATTATATCTGGCCCTGCTCAGACCACACAGAGTTACTGCTCATCAGTCACTAAAATAAGGTGACCAGATTCTAACATTAGTAAAGTGGGACACCATTGTCAGGGGTGGGGTGGGGTTCTTAATTAAAAATTTGGTCTATATGGAGCAACAAAAATTTTCATAGAACACAAAAATAGTATTGTAATATATATTTTTTAATTTCAACGTAAGTACAATTTACAAATATAATACATTAAAAAATTATGTATAGTTTTATTTTATTCTTTGGTATATTTCTCATTTGAGTGAATTTTTTTAGTAGATTGCTAAAAGGTTGTTTAAAAGGTCACGAAATTTTTTTTTTTTTTTTGAGACGGAGCCTCAAGCTATCCCCCTGGGTAGAGTGCCATGGCATCACAGCTCATAGCAACCTTCAACTCCTGGGCTCAAGCGAGTCTCCTGCCTCCACCTCCCAAGTAGCTGGCACACAGGCGCCCGCCACAACACCCAGCCATTTTTTGGTTGCAGCCATCCTTGTTGTTTGGCGGGCCTGGGCTGGGGATTCGAACCCGCCACCTTAGGTGTACGTGGCTGGGGCCTTTTTTTTTTTTTTTTTTTTGCAATTTTTGGCCAGGGCTGGGTTTGAACCCACCACCTCGGGCATATGGAGCTGGTGCCCTACTCCTTTGAGCCACAGGCGCCACCCCACGTGGCTGGGGCCTTAGCCGATTGAGCCACAGGTGCCGAGCCAAAGGTCACGAAATTTTTCACAAGAATTTGTTAAATTATATTTCACACATAAAATGGCTTTCAAAGTCTCAACACTTAATTGTTATTTTTCTGACGTCCACACTTTATTTACCATAGAAAAAATGCATTCAGTTACAGCATTAGTTCCTGGTAAGGACAGTGTATATTGGCTCGGTGCCTGTGGCTCAAGCAGCTAAGGCGCCAGCCACATACACCTAAGGTGGAGGGTTCAAATCCCCAGCCCGGGTCTGCCAAACGACAATGATGGCTGCAACCAAAAAATGGCCGGGCGTTGTGGCAGGCACCTGTGTTCCCAGCTACTTGGGAGGCTGAGGCAGGAGACTCACTTGAGCCCAGGAGTTGGAGGTTGCTGTGAGCTGTGATACAGCTTGAGGCTCCGTCTCAAAAAAAAAAAAAAAAAAAAAAAGACAGTGTGTATTCCACAATTTTTAGTGCATTATTGTATGGAACGTGGTTTGTTTCAAAATGATGAAATATTTCTAACCATGTGCTCTCTATTGTGATTTTTGTTGATGCCCAATATTTAACCTTTTCCTTATAAATATATTTTTTTAATAATGATACCTCATTAAAAAGATCATTTTCGGAAATATTACTATATGGGAAATTTTGAGTAATACGATCCAACAATTTTTGCACATCATTCCGATTAAGTTCTTGTTTTAATGTAACCCAATGAAAACGTTCAATATCATTGTAATGTACCATCCACTCTTCTAAATAATCTATGCAGTTACTATAGAACTTTTTAACGTGATTCATGATATTTGCACAATTTATTGCACCTTGTTCTTCTAGCTGGCTTATACTATTACAGATAGTTAACGGAAGAAAATTATTTTCTAACCACTCTTGACACCGAAATTTTAAATGATTAACTTCATTTGCCTCTTTGATTACCAAAATTTTGTCATCTTCAATAAGTTTTACAGCATTTTGAAAAAGAGCTGCTTGATTGTGTACAAACTCTAGCCAAATTTTTGAAGATTCTTTTTCAAAAAACTCTTCTAAAATTCTAGGACATTTGTCCTGTGATAGAAAGTAGGATTTCAAAGGACCGTATATTTTCAAAATTCTTTCAACAGCTGGCAAAAGAGCTAAACAGCGAGTTTTACTGTATCCAAGTATTTTCTGATATTCAACTTCCGCAGTTTCACAAAATTCTTTAAGCATTTCAACGCGCATTTTGATAAGCAGTTCTCGATAATCAGTTCTCAACAATTATTTGTTATTATTAAAGTTTAACATTATAAAATTAACAAAAATAATATAAAACTCATATCCTGGCGAAATAGCCACATGGCACCTGAAAACCCTATATTCCCTTCCCGTTCTCCTGCTGCTCCCTAGCTTGTCGTGCATTCTTTCCAAAAATTGAGACTTTTTAAGAAATGCTGCTGGACACAGGATAAATTATTAAAAATTGGGACTGTCCCACCAAAAGTGGGACGTTTGGTCACCTAAGTTTATCCGGAGGGGTGATGATGCCATTCTAGTAATGTGAGCACCGCAGAGGAGAGGTGTGGCTAGAGATTAGGAAAACAGCCCCTTGGATGATGGATTGAAAGGGGCGGGGATGTGGTCCAGACCAGAGGTGGTCGTAGTGGTCCAAAAGGAGGTCTCGTATGTTGGTGTGGGCTGGTACGGTGCCTGTGGAGTTGGAGAGGACAGGCAGACTTTGACATTCAGTAGAGGGGATACACAAGGCTGGTCACTCATCAGATATGAGGAAAGAAGAACGGGAGGAACTGTGGATAGATTTGTGATTTGAAAAAATAATTAGTAAGCTAGGGTTGGCACTAATCAGGATGGGGAATGTCAAAAATAAAACAGACTCGCAGTTAAACATTGTGCATTTTGTCAATGGTGTCAGGGTTGAGGTTCTGCTGGGACATACAGCTGGAGCAAAAATGGCTTGCAGTTCTCATTTTATTGCTGGATACATGGAAAAAATGTCCTTTCTGACACAATGTTACCTTTACATTAGTGGAACCGAATAGTGTTCTTGCAGGGAGAGGACTCCTGCTCTGTCCCGAGAGAGACCAGCGTTCAGAAGCACTGCACACAGCGCTGGGGCACTGGGGCACTAGCTTGGCTGTGGATCAGTAATAGGAATGTGGGGAGAGGTTGGAAGGCAGGTATCGGATGCCTCTTTGCAGAGTAGACTTTACAGCCTTGACAAAATCCTTTTTTGATTCTGAAAGGGTTAGTATGGGCACATTTGACTAGATTACATTCTCTTCTCTGTGCAAAAGGAATTAGAAGAGCTGGTAAGACAAATTTTGACATTATCTGTATAATGTATACATATCTGTATAACTTAGGTCAGAGACTGGCAAACCTGTTCTGTGAAGGCCTGATAGTATTTTCTCATTTGTCAGCTGTGTGGTCTCCATGTCATAACTACTTAATTCTGCCCTTCTGGTGCAAAAGTAGCCCAACGTTGGCTTGGTGCCTGTAGCTTAAGTGGCTAAGGTGCCAGCCACATACACCAGAGCTGGCAGGTTCAAATCCAGCCTGGGCCTGCCAAACAACAATGACAACAACAACCAACCAATAGCTGGGCATTGCAGTGGGCACCTGTAGTCCCAGCTACTTGGGAGGCTGAGGCAAGAGAACCGCTTAAGCCCAAGAGTTAGAGGTTGCTGTGAGCTATGATGCCACAGCACTCTACCCAGGGCGACAGCTTGAGGCTCTATCTCAAAAAAACAAATAAAAAAAGTAGCCCAAGGCAATACAGAAATGACTACATATAATTGTGTCCCAATAAAACTTTATTTTAAAAAGAAGGGGGTGGGTGGGAGTTAGAGGAGGTGGGTCTGGCCCACTGAAGGCCTTTTACCAGCCGGTTCATCCGTGTCTTAGTGTGTTTTCTATTGCTATAACAGACTGAGTAAACAACAAAGAAAAAACATTTGTTTCTCACTGTTCTGGAGTCTGGAAAGTCCAAGAACAGGGCTCTGGAGCCTGCTGAGGTGCAGGTACCTGGCATAGCAAATGGCTGGCACAGAAGAAGGAGGGTTCTTGGAGTCCTGGGCTCTGGCCAATGGTAAGTGGGCCCTGTACAAATTTTCTTTGCTTCTATTTCCTCCTCTTAGTGATGAGTTATCTGTAAGATGCTTCCCAGACCTCACATTCTATGTAGAAGGCTTTGAGCAAGTGTTCTACAGATACTAAATAAAATAAAGATATGTGTAGCTAAAAATTTACTTTTTTTTTTTTTTTTTTTTTGAGATGGAGCCTCAAGCTATCTCCCTGAGTAGAGTGCCATGGCATCACAGCTCATAGCAACCTCCAACTCCTGGGCTCAAGCGAGTCTCCTGCCTCCGCCTCCCAAGTAGCTGGGACCACAGGCGCCCGCCACAACGCCCAGCCATTTTTTGGTTGCAGCCATCATT
>CAUYQV010034167.1:0-30242 GCA_963574575.1 Galagoides demidoff | reverse complement strand
GATCCTATCTCAGGGTGGGCAAGGGACCTAAAGAGAAAGTTCTCTGAAGAAGATAGGCACATGGCCTACAGATATATGAAACGAAAAAATGCTCATCATTCTTAATCATCAGAGAAATGCAAATCAAAACTACTTTGAGATATCATCTAACACCAGTAAGATTAGCCCATATCACAAGATCCCAAAATCACAGATGCTGGTATGATTGTGGAGAAAAAGGAACACTTCTACACTGCTGGTGGGATTGCAAACTAACATGTTCCTTTTGGAAAGATACCTGGAAAACACTTAGAGAACTAAAAATAGACCTGCCATTTGATCCTGTAATTCCTCTACTAGGTATATATCCAAAAGACCAAAAATCACACAACAAAAAAGATATTTGTACCAGAATATTTATTGCAGCCCAATTCATAATTGCTAGGTTGTGGAAGAAGCCCAAGTGCCCATCAACCCATGAATGGATTAATAAATTGTGGTATATGTACACCATGGAATACTATGCAGCCCTAAAGAAAGATGGAGACTTTACCTCCTTCATGTTTACATGGATGGAGCTAGAAAATATTTAAGTCTCTGAAGAACGGAAGAAAAAGTATCCAATGTACTCAGCCCTACTACGAAACTAAATTATAGCTTTCATAGGAAAGCTATAACCCAATTATAGCCTAAGAATATTGGGAGAGGGGAGGGGAGGGGAGTAGGGAGGATGGATGGAGGGAGGGTATTTGGTGGGATCACATGTATGGTTCATCTTATAAGGGTACATGTGAATCTCTCTAAATGTAGAATATAAATGCCTTAACACAATAACTAAGAAAATGACATGAAGGCTATATTAACCAGTTTGATGAAAATATTTTAAATTGTATATAAAAACAGCACACTGTACCCCATGACAGTATTAATGTACACAGCTATGATTTAATTTAAAAAAAAATTAGCTGGGCATTGGGGTGGGTGCCTGTAGTTCCAACTACTTGGGAGGCTGAGGCAAGAGAATCACTTAAGCCCAAGAGTTTGAGGTTGCTGTTACCGCATTGCAATCTATTGAGGGTGACATAGTGAGTCTCATTCTCAAAAAAAAAAAAAAAAAGTTCTTCAAAAAAATTGAAGAGAAAGAAATACTTCCAAACTCATGACATTAGCAGTACCCTGATTTTAAAACCAGACCAAAACACACACACACACACACACACAGAGAAAACTACAGGTTAATACCTCTGATGGACATATATGCACAAGTACTCAACAAAATACTAGCAAACTGAATTCAACAGCATATTAAAAGGTTATTCACCATGGGTGGCGCCTGTAGCTTAGTGCTACAATCACTTAAGCCCAAGAGTTTGAGGTTGCTGTGACAGCACAGCACTCTATTGAGGGAGAGATAGTGAGTCTCAGTCTCAAAAAAAAAAAAAAAAAAAAAAAGTTCTTCAAAAAAAATGAAGAGAAAGAAATACTTCCAAACTCATGATATTAGCAGTACCCTGATTTTAAAACCAGACCAAAACACACACACACACAGAGAAAACTACAGGTTAATATCTCTGATGGACATATATGCACAAGTACTCAACAAAATACTAGCAAACTGAATTCAACAGCATATTAAAAGGTTATTCACCATGGGTGGCGCCTGTAGCTTAGTGAGTAGGGCACCGGCCCATATACCCTGGGTGGCAGGTTGGAACCTGGCCCTGCCCAAACTGCAACAACAATAACAAAAAATAGCTGGGTGGTGTAGCAGGTGCCTATAGTCCCAGCTACTGGGGAGGCTGAGGCAGGAGAATTATCTAAGCCTAGGAGTTGGAAGTCACTGTGAGCTGCGATGCCATGACACTCTACTGAGGGTGATAAAGACCCTGTCTCTAGAAAAAAAAAATGGTTATTCACCATGATCAAGTGAGATTCATCCCAGGAATGATAGTTCAACATGCAAATCATAAATGTGATACATCAAATTAACAGAATGAAAGGCAAACCCAATATGATCATTTCAATAGCTGTAGAAAGAATATTTGACAAAACTCAACATCACTTCATGACAAAAACTCTCAAAAAATTAGAAATAAAGGATGTTTAACCAAACATATACACAAAAAGGCCATATATGAGAAATACACAACTAATATACTCAATGAGGATAAGTTAAAACTTTCCTTCAAAGATCTGAAATAAGACAAGAATGCCCACTTTTGCCACTGAAAATGCCCACTTTTACCCCATATGACCAAAAATCATAGTCAGAACAATTAGACAAGAGCAAGAAATAAAAAACAACCAAATTGGGAAGAAGTTAAATTGTGCCCATTGCTAATGACATCATCTTATACTACATAAAAAACCCTAAAGATTTCATTGCAAAACCATGAGCACTAATAAACAAATTCAGTAAAATTACAGGATACAAAATCAAGATGAGTAGTATTTTTTTACATACTAAAAATGGTCTATAAAAATCAATAATCCCATTTACAATGCTACAGAAATAATTCTTAGGAATAAATTTAACCAAAGAGATGAAAGACGTTTACACTGAAACCACTAAACATTAATGAAAGACATTAAAGAAAACATAAGTAAATGAAAAAATATTCATTAATTAGAAGAATTAATACTATTGAAATACCTATACTGCCAAAGTGATCTACATATTCAATGAAAGCTTTATAAAATACCAATGACATTTCTTACAAAAACAGAGAAAATAATCCTAAAATTTATATGGGACCACAAAAGACCCTTAATAGTCAAAGGAATTCTGATTCTTTGGTGACATCATATTCAAAAAAATGCTCAAAGCTATAGTAACCCGAAAAACACGGTACTGACATACAAACAGACACACGGGCCAATGTAACATCAAAGAAAGACCAGAAATAAATCTACACATTTACATGCAATTGAATTTTGACTAAGTCCCAAGAATACACAATGAGGAAAGAATAGTCTTTTCATTAAATGATGCTAGGGAAATTGGATATCCATATACAGAATGATATTAGAACTTTATCTCTCACCATATGCATGTAAAAATCAACCCAAAATATATTAAAAACTTAAATCTAAGACCTGAACTATGAAACTACTAGAAGAAAACATAAAGGAACAATGGTCTAGGCAGGGTGTTTTTGGGATATGATCTCAATAATACAGTTAACAAAAGCAAATATGGACAAATGGGCTTACACCAAACTAAAAATCTTCTGCATAGCAAAGAAAACAATTCACAGAATAAAGAAACAACCTACAGAATGGGAAAAATATTTGCCAAGTATTTATCTGATAAGGGGTTACCATATAAAATATATAAGGAATTCAAACAACTCAATAGCAAGAAAATAATCCATTTAATATATGGCAAAAGACCTGAACAGATATTTCTCAAGAAGACATACAAATGGCCAACAGGTATATGAAAAAATGTTCAAGCTCCCTAATCATGAGGGAAATATAAGTTAAAACCACAAAAGGCATTTCCTCACTTCTGTTAGAATGGCTATTATCAAAGAGACAAAAGATGAAAATATTAGCAAGGATATGGAGAAAAGGGAGGCCTGGAACCCTTTTGGCAGGAATGTAAATTAGTACAGCTATTATGGAAAACAGAATAGAAGTTCCTCAAAAGATTAAAAATAGAACTACCATATGATCCTTCAATTCTACTACTAGATGTATACCCAAAGAAAATGAAATCAGTATGTTGAAGAGATACATGCACTGTCATGTTTATTGCAACAATATTAACAAGAACAAATATATAGAGTCAACCTGAGTTTCCATCAACAAACGAATGGATGAAAATGTGGTACAGATACACAATGGGATACTATTCAGGCATGGAAAACTAAGAAATCCTGTTGTTTACAACAACATAGAACATGAACCTGGAGGACATTAAGTCAAGTAAATGAAGCCAGGCATAGAAAGACACATACCATTTAATCTCACTCTTATATGAAATCTAAAAGAGTTGATGACATGGAAGTCAAAAGTAGAATGGCAGTTACCAGAGGCTGAGGTGGTTCTGGGGATTGGGAGGTGGGAAAGACATTAGTCAAAGAATATACTTGCGTATTTACAGCGAGGAATAAGATCAAGAGTTCTATATCGTACAGCATGGTGACTCTGGATAATGATAATAAGTTGTATTCTTCAAAAATGGAGATAGAGTATATGTTAAGTATTCTCACCACGAAAATAATAACTGTGAGATAAAGCATTTGTTAATTAGCCAGATTTAACCATTCTACAATGCATATATGCTTCAAATCATCATGTTGCACAGAATAAATACACACAATTTCGAATGTCAGTTTAAAATAAATAAATACAAAAGTAAAAAAGACACATATGGTCAAACTAAGGTTTATTTAGATCGTGACAAAAAGGGAAATTATACCCAGGAAGAGCTTTGGGAGATTCTTAGTAAAAGGAGTTGAAAGTATGTCTGGGCATAGGCTGGATTGTTCTAAAGAGTATTAGGGAAGTGGAGAAGACTTCTGAACAGGAGACTATTATTGAGAAACAGTAGCTAGCAAATGAGTATTTGGGTATGCCAGTAATTTCTTTGTCTGGAGAAAGGGAAAAGTGGGAGAGAAAAAGCAGTAGGAAGCTATTATTAGTAACTAGAAAATAATAATAACTTAGAAGAAACTACTGTCACCCATTATTACAGCTACGATCTATGATCTGGTATAGAAAAGGTGCGTACTTCACTTGACATATGGTCATGAAAATATCATTTACAGTCTGTTATCAGCATTGCTGATTTCACTGTCTCTGAGAATTAATGAGTTAAAGTATAGTTTAAAAGTTTTCACTTAGAATTTAGCTCAAAAAGTCATATGTATAAGCATAGTTCCTGATCTTACAGCTTTCAGGTTTACTAATTACACACATTGGTATGAGTGAAGAGTGTATTATATTTACAAGGAAATGAAGAGTATATTATATTTACAAGGAAAAGATAAAGATGCTCCTCAGAGTCTACAAAGAAATGACTGAGAAGTGATATTTGAAGAAATTTGAGCTTTTCCCAGAAGATTTTCCAGAATTAAATAAAACATTGTTCCTCAGATCAAAGTCCACTCTGATACTGAATAGTCGTAAAAAATAAAATCAAAATAAAACTGTAGACGTCAATATCAAGCTGAAAAGAGGATGTTTCATGTAACATTAAAGAGTGCAAAGTTCCTTGCTGTCGCTCAAAGCAGAATAGAAATATGTAGTATCTTTAGATTTCTTAGGACAAATTGCACAAATAGGTATGGGAAAAATTATGGTAATTACTAATATAACAGAAATGCTACAGCTCCCAATTTATAAAGAAAAATTAAGAGAATATTTTTACAATTATCATTCCAAGACAAAATAAGGAAAGGGAAAAATAAAAATAAAGGAAATGAATTATAAGCAATAAGATTGAGTTATTATGGCAGAAAAAAATTGCAAAAGTATGAGTGACTAAAATACATATATTAATTTGCAGGTCAGAAGACAGATAATTTAAGTGGACATCTGAAAAATATAATTCAACAATCCTTTTTCTAAAACCACACAGTCAAGGTAAAATCACATGGATTTTAAGTTACACTAGGAAAGGATTAATCAAAGCAAATCTATCTTAAAGCAGACAAATGAGAATTAAAGGCAAAAATCAGTAAGAGTGATAAGGGAAGAATTCACTAGGGAGTTTTAATTATCACAAATTTAGGCTCACTTATGAATTTATAATTCAAACATGTAAAGCAAAAATTGAAATAATTACGAGGGTAGTTAGCAAACCTACAATTGCGTGGGGGTTTACACTCTTCTTACAATATTCTGTCAGAAACCATTTTATGAGGATGATGAAAAATAGTAAGTATAGTAAATTTAAATAATAAGATGAACCAAGTTAACCTAACAGATATTTCAATAGAGCTTTGTATCTAATAATTTAAAAATATCCATCATTTTTAGGCATCCATAAAATATTTATGAAAATTAACAACAAATGGAGGCCTGACAAATTCCAAGGAAAAATATTCTAGAACATATTCTAGAACATAGTCTCCAACCACAACTGAAGTTCACTTAACAATAAAAATAACATCTTACTAAAACAAACAAAAATTTCAAAACTTTAAAATGCACTCAGGAAGGTTACTTAGTTCAAGATAAACAGCAAACGAAACTGAAATCACTCCCTACCCATCCGCTTCACTTGTACCCATGTGTGTAATTAGTAAACCTGACAGCTGTAAGATCAGGAACTCTGCTAAGTTTTATATTACAACATAAGTTGCAGAAATCAAAGGGCTGTGTTGAAACATTGAGAAATAATCCCTTCTCTCCACATCCACGACAATTGCGTACTTGTTAATTTTTAGAATCAAAGGATTTTTGAAAGAACAAAGATTACTTTTGAGAAATGTGGTAAAAATTTTAAAAGTTCTTTATTTGCATAAATATGAAAATAACTTTTTTTTTATTTTTACCAGAAGATAAATTAATACCTTTTGCAACAATCTGAATGGAACTGGAGCTCATTCTCCTAAGTCAATTATCTCAAGAATGGACAGACAAACACCACATGTCCTCACTATTAAATTAGAATTAACTGGGAGGGAAGTAAAACTCACTGGAAAGTAACTAAGGAGGGGAAATGAAGGAAGGGGATAAAACTCCTATTGGGTACTACAAACACTATTTGGGGGATGGGCATGCCTATAGGCAGAACTCAAGCATTCCAGAAACAGTCTATGTAGCCTAAAACACTTGTACCACCATAATATTTTGAAAATTGAAAAAAAGATATGTTTCTTTTTTAATATGGTTGCAACATTATGATGAATGAGTGCTTTAAATTATATATTGTGGTATCTTTTAACATTAACTATTGCAATAATAGCTTATAATAGTGATGTTTCTGGGTTTTCATCTCCTTCCACTTAAATAGCCATGTTTGCTCGTTATAGCATTATCCTCAGAATACTGTAATTTTCCAAGCTCCTGGGCAATTAACTTTTAGAAATAGTAAACCATTGTTTTCATTGACCATTCCTATGACCATTGTTTTGGTTGTGTTGCCAAATATCCTTTTTTTTGGAAACAGAGTCTCACTATGTCACCCTCAGTAGGGTGCCATGGAGTCACTGCTCACAGTAACCTCAAACTTGGGCTTCAGCAATTCTCTTGCCTAAGCCTCCCAAGTAGCTGGGACTACAGGCACCTGCCAGAATGCCTAGCTATTTTGTTGTTGTTGTAGGTGTCCTTGTTGTTTGGCAGGCCCAGGCTGGATTCGAACCTGCCAGCTCTGGTCTACAGGGCTGGTGCCCTAGCTGCTGAGCTATAGACGCCAAGCCCCAAACATCCTTTTATAAAAAAAGAGATCTTCTTTTATTTTCTAGTTGGGATTTTAGAAAATTTCACTGGAATTTCCCCTGATTTAAAAACAAATTAGTATGAATGATAAGTGCATGAGTCAAGTAAATAGAAATCAAAGCATCCTCTTTGTTACTGACAAAGCTATTGGAGAAGAGGGCTAAAATGTGGGTCAATGACAGGCTTCCTAACGGTAGTATTCCAGAATTACTCAGACTTTCCTAATCCATGTCACTGAGAAGAATGAACAAAAATGAGCCTGTCACTTGACAAGGAAGCAAAGTAGAATGTATCCTACAGATAAAGAAGATTAGTGGGGGTGGGAGGAACTACCTTATTATTTCAAATTTACTTATCAGAGAAGACTTTATGTCTATGAGCAGGAATGAAGAAATGATGGGAGTCAGGAATGCAATCTGTAGAAGCTTTTTAGGTTAGAATGTACATCAAAAAAATGGACATGGAAAAGGAAATAGCTCATTTTTTTATTTCTTTTGGTAATCAGTAAGTATGCGCTTATGAATGAGTCCCCATTCTGAAAGTATCTTATTGTTTCATCTCAAATAAAAGGAAATAAGGGGTTCAAACCCTATCTTAAGAACTCAAGTACTAGGTCCTGGGGCTTGCTTAGGTTTGAGAGGGCCAAGTTGGGCATGATGTGGGGAGGAACCGTGTGGTATAAAGTGAAATATCTTAGCTGAACAATCAGAACAGTGGAAAACCTAATAGCTCAGCAAGAGGTTAAGAGCAAAACATAAGGAGAAAATTTTACAATAGACACACTACAGAGAATGAACCATTTGCACAACTTCATCTTAAATGGAGAACATTTAAGGTACAAAGTCAGTTAGAACAATGTGGAAGACAAAACTGCCAAAGAAGTCAAGTCTGGAATTCTAGTTATAGTCTAACTATAGTCTAGATTTGGGAGCTTTGGAAAATTATTTTCTTCTCAAAATAATTTCTCCAGGAAATCATTCCTTTCTCAGTTTTGTCACTTACTCAGTAGGGACTTCATCCTAGATGGACTTCCAGTTAAGAGCCCATTTATATACTATAGTCCATTTACAATTGGACAAATGGATTAGTCCATTTACCAAGATCACAATGAAAACTAAAGACAAAAGGCTGAGTAACTTATCAGAAAGACTATTGAAATATGCTTGCAGGAGAGAGTCTATCAAGAGAGAGATTATGTTATTGGATGCTTTCCATAGCTATGTATTTCTCAAGATCAATGATTTGCCAGAAAACATTATTTACCTGGCTCTGGGACAAAGTTTTAAGGAAGATATAAATGTGATCACATATGTTGCTAGATCTCAACCAGAAGGAATTATACTTCCTGAAAAGAGTATCAGAATTTGCAAGGAGTCTTTGTAATTTGCTAAATTATTTACAATATTATAACTTACATATTTTAATTTAATTTTATACATTGAAAACAAAAATAAACCATATAGTTTTCATAATATAAAGTTCTATTAGTTCAGATTTAACAAAATTTTGATTGGTAGAATAGACTGAATAAATACCAACTCTCATAGAGGAGGGTTCATCCCTGGGATGGAAGCACAAGGGAAATTTGGGGAGGAGCAGACTAAGGTTAAAATTAAAGAAAAGGTCAAAATGTATGTGTCTTGGTTTATATTTATCTGAAAGTATAATCTGAAAGAATACACAGTAAAGTTATTTTGGAATAATCCCAAGGGAGCAAGGAAGTAGGAAGAAAGAGAAAAAGAAGGTAGAAAAGTCAACATTGGGATACTTATACAATTGGAGTTCAATTCTATTGAGACCTCCAGCTCAGCCTATGAAATCCTCTTGAAATATGGGAGACTAGAACATTTGTTCATGGCCTATCATTGCCATTGGTAAAATACTTTCCCTTGGGCAATAACTCCTTTTACTTCTGGTATAGGTTAGGTTACCAAGATGCCTCTGAAGGCCTACAACATACACTTACAGTAGGTTCCCGTGAACATGAGGTGAAGGTGAGCTCATTTGTAACTGACCATCACAGCTGCCCTACCTAGCAGAAGAATTTACTGTAATAGGTATTTCTGATAACTATTTAGACCTTTTCTTGTTAAGTAAAATGACTTATTGCAGACTCAAATTTGCTATATAAATGCTTTGATTCTATCCAAGGACAGACATCCAATATATTTTCTTTGACCACAACTAAACTTTAGTTCACTTTCCTAGTTGACCTTCCCAATTTCAAGTCCATCTTTTTTACTCTCCCAATAATGTAAAATATTCATGATGATACTTCTAAGATCTCTCTTTTCCATTTTAAATATCCCTTCACTCATTTAACATTTACATGCCTCCTATTATACACCAGGAGATTTGAGGTTTTATGCCAGGCATAGTGGTAAGAATTTCTCCCAAATAATGTTATTGAATATTTCAAAAATCCTATGAAATACTGTTATTTCCATAATACAAATAAGAAAATGGAAGCACACATAAGTGAAGAAACTTGTCCAAGTTCATGTGTCTAGTAAATGAGTCAGCTGTATACCCTAAGCACAGAGCATAGTCCCCATGCTCAGGTTACTATGGGGAGAACAGCTGTGAAATTTCACACAGCTGGTTACAATATTTCAGCATTTTTGTTCATATGCTGTCATGTGACATTGTTGACCCTCAGACTAGAAAGAAGCCTGGTGTATTTCTCTACCCCATTAAGTTGGGTTTGGCCGTGTAACCTGTTTTGGCCAAAGGAGTATTTGCAAACATGACATGTGCAAACACCTCAAATTGCTTGTACAATTGAACTAATGCTTTTACACTTTTTCTGTGATGTGCCCAGGTAGTTGCCATCATGTTAAGCTAGCAACATGATTCAGTTTATCCCAGAGCCAGCCTTTCTAGATTTCTTAGCCTCCTGAGAGCAATACCACTTGACCAAGGCCTGGATAATTTACTGTGTCTATTCCTGTTTTCCTTGAGTTACCTGAAAAACAATTCATCTCATCCAGGAGACAATAATACAATTAAATGAATTTTCATCAGAAACAATAGAGTTGAGAAGGCAGTGAAGTGACATATTTAAATTACTAAGAAAATAATTACTAACTAATTCTGTATTAAGCAGTATATAGCAATGAACTAAGATTGGTTGTGATTGCTAATTTTAAGTGTTAATTTGATTGGACTAATGTCTGCATAAATATTTGATAAAATATTATTTCTGGGTGTTTCCAGAAGAGATTACCTTTTGAATAAGTAGACTGAGTAACAAAAATTATCTTTCCTAATGTGGTAGGGCATATTCTTATTTATTGGAGCCCCAAATAAGACAAAAAGGCAGAAAAAAGAAAAATTCTCTCTCTTCTGGAGCTGGGACATCCATCTTTTCCTGTCCTTGGGTATTGACCTCCGGTGGTTCTTAGGGCTCAAGGCTCTGAGACTTATACCAGAACCCCACCCTTGGACCTTGGGCCTTTGACCTCAGGCTGGAAGTTACACCAGAAGCTCTTCTTATTCTCAAGCTTTCAAATTAAACTGAATTATACTACTGACTGTCCTGATTCTCCAGCTCTTGGCTGTAAATTATGAAACTTTTAACTTGTCAGACTTCATAATTGCTTGTGCCAATTCTCTTAGTAAGTATTCTCATATATATATGAGTGTGTGTATGTATCTTATGAATTTTGTTTTTCAGAGAATTCTTACTAATACATTGGTTGTTTGAAAAGATAAACAAAATTGACAAATCTTCGAGATGAGTCACAAAACAAAGACACACATTAAAACAGAATTAAAGAAGAGCCATCACAGGCAGCACCTGTGGCTCAAAAGGGTAGGGTGCCAGCCCCATATGCTGGAGGTGGTGGGTTCAAATCCAGCCCCAGCCAAAAACTGCAAAAAAAAAGAAGAGACATCACTACCAACACTATAGATATTAGAAAGATTAAAGGGAATATTATGAATAACTTTACCCCAACAAATTCATAGATGAGATAAAATGGACAAATTCCTTAAATGATACAAACAACCACAACTGAATAAGAAATAGAAAATCTGAATAGGCATGAAAAAGAGATTGAATTATCAATTAAAAATCTTCACACAAAGAAAATTATAAATCCAGATGACTTTACTGGTAGTTTTTAACAAATATTGTATGTAGAAATAATACCGATCATTCACAAATTCTTTCTGAAAATAGAGGAACAAATACGATTTTCAAATCATTCTATGGATATCAGTATTATCTTGACAGTAATGCCTGGCATATGTCCCAAGAAGAAAAGTACAGACCAATAACTCTCATGAATAGAGATGGAAAACGTCTTTAAGAAATTAACAAACTGAATCTAGCAATATAAGAAATATCCACCATGAACACATGGAATTTTTCTATATAATGCACAATTTCAAAAATCAAAACTAATAGAACATATAAAAAGACAATTATCTCAATAGATGCAAAAAAACCCCACATTTGACAAAATTCAATCACCATTCATAATAAAGACTTCTAATAAACTAGTAATAGAAATTTCCTCAATCTGATAAAAGGGGCTAGGATTAGCAGCAGGAATTAACTGCACACACATCAGAAACAACCTGCGTGGGTGAGGGGAATATTCTAAAACTATTGTGCTTATGATTGCACAATTTTATAAATTTACAAAAACTTATTGAATTGTACGCTTAAAATGTATGCATTATTTTTATTCAAATTTTACCTCAGTAAAGCAGTAAAAATGAATAAGTGGCAAGGAGTAGGTAGTAGAGAGATACAGTGAAACAACATTAGTAATATACTGATAATTGTTAAAGCTAAAGCTAGGTTATGAATAATGGCAAGTTATTGGACTATTGCTTCTACTCTTATATATGTTTGGAAATACAATTAAAGGTTGTTATTTTTAAATCAAAATATCAAGGGTAAAACAACTGAGAGCTTGGGGAGAGAGCAGGTGTAATGTAGATACAACTCTTGAGTTATTCTGGCATTCTCTCTTTCTTTCCTTTGAGAAGCACATACTTAAGTTTCTAGATTTTTTTACATAGTTTTTCTTTTGGTTAGTGCATTTGATCCTAACAGCTGGAGATAAGAAGATGGACATGATTATCTCTGCTATGTAAGAAACCACAATCCAAAGTGACAAGAAAGAAAGAGGTGACCCTAAGGTCAAGGTCTGACTGTCCAGTGTGCTGTGTACTCCACGCCTAGTGCAAGGCTGGACCCAAGATAAATTGTGTGGTAGAAAAGTATTGTCTATAATACTCCCACATTGTTCCATAACCATGGAAACTCTTTCTTTCCCATTTGGTCTCACTGACGTATTTTAACACAGCCTTACCTCACCCCCATCCCCCAACATACACATGCACACATTATATTTTGATTATCCTTGCAAGGGAGCCATTTTTAAACAACACTCTATAATCCACTTCTTTTCTGTCTCACTTTCCCTACTCCATCAGCGTACTCTTTTCCAATTCTTCCTTGAAAATACTTTATAAAATATTTACCCCGAAGTATTATTGGATTAATGCCTCTCTTACCACAAGTATTATATTTATATTTTAAGCACAAACCAATAAAAAATCCTAAAGGAGTATATATATCTTACCTTAAAGATCTACAGAATGGTTGATGGAGATAATATTTTGGGGTAAAGAAAAAAACTTCTTAGGCCCTGTGTATTACATTCCAGCTTATACATTAGGCCAACCCAAACCCAAGACATTATTAATAAATACTGAAGAGGTGAACAGGTAATATAAGTATAGTAAATCAAGCTTTTGTTTCTTAACAATACAAAATAATCTTCCATTATTTAGAGAAGAGAGAAGCACTGTGGTGATCCAGCTATAAATAGAGGTGATATGGACTTAAAGGGGAATAACAATGGTGGACAGTTAAAATTTGTCCAGTCTAAGTAGCCTCCTCCTCTAATATGACAGAATAAGATTACTCTTACAGTTCGATGTATCTCAGTGAATCAGAACAGTTGATATTTGGTTTAAAGTGAGTAATTTTCTCGTACTTTTCCCCACAATTCTTCCCAATTGGGATTCTGTGATTCAGCCCACTTTCTCAAATACTATGCATATTTATGTACTCTTTCAGCAAATATTTTTGACACACCTGCTATGTGTCAATACTGTTCTGGGGATGTAGGAAATAAGCAAAGAGCAAAACAGAGGAAGACCCTGCCCCATGGAAGAAGTTGAGGTAAGCTGAAGATGTTCTCTATATATTCTGAGTATTTGTGAGCATGGCAGATTTTTTTATATTCTTGTTTTTACCTTTTATTCTCTCAGTGGTGTCTTTTTGATAGGTAGAAGTTTTAAATTTTATACTATGAAAAGTAAATTATGTAGGATATTAGGATTTTATTTGTACTAGGAAAGATTAGTGCTGCAAATGGTCTGAGATTTCCACGTGCATGGGATGTTTGAGGACCAATAAAGAGGTCAACGTGGCTGGAGAAGAATGAATGGGATGGAAGTGGGTAAGAAAGAGCATTAGGAGATGAGGTCAGAGAGATCACAAGGGGCCTGGTAGATCTCTGTACGGATCTATGTCTTCTCTGTGGCAGAGAAGTGGCACCACCTTGCTTACAGTTTAAAAGAGAAGAATTTCAATGTTGAGAATAAAGGAGAAGTATGAAAACAGAAATTAATATAAGGCTATTGGGGAAAAAACACACAGATATGGTCAGAGTGATAGTAGAGGAGATAGGCAGGTGTATTCTGGATACAGTAAATATAGGTAGATCTAAGAGAATTTCCATCACAAGGAAATTTGTCTATCTCCTTCGCTAAACAGAGAGTTCAGCATTCCTGAACACACAATGCATTCAATGAATATGTGATTAATGCATCAAGAAATGAATCAATGAATAAGTGCTGAGTAGTTGTAATCAACCTGGAATGAAAAGATACTTCAATACAGCATGGATACATTAAACATTATTCATAGCCACAGTTTTTAATTATACAGAGAGTAGCTATAATCATCTTTGGGTACAGAGGCTACTGCTAATTTTCATTTGTAAACATCTGAAATAGATGCGTCTATAATAGAATTAGAGGGTTTTCTGCCTGGGAGCTGTTCTCAGTAAATGCACGAAATACAGAAACTGCTATTAAGGGAAGGTGTGTAAACAATATACAATTTTAAATTGCTATTAAGTTCCTAATATATGGAGGGGGCGGGGTTGACAGGCTATAAGATTCGCCTTCTCTTTCTTACCTGCTACCTCCCTTTCTTAAATTGACTTACTGCTTCCAGGGCATCCTTTCAGAAGTACATTTCTGCTTAAATCTTTCAAATGATTTTCATTGATTTTTCCTCCAACTTAAGAAAAATCTTCTCAGTCTTGGCATTGAAGGCCTTTCAAAACCCCTAGATTTATGTCTTCAACCATCATGTAAACTGAGGCAAGTTATTACTGAAAGGGAGTTAATGTTGTGTTCAGGGGAAGAATTCTGAAAACAAGCTACAAACAAGCTGGGTTCAAATCCCAGCTGAACATAAGAATTGACCTGTTTTGTCTCAGTACTGGCCTTGGAAAAAATGGGATTGTAAGATTATGCCTTGCAAGGTTTATCAAGATAACAAATGTAAATTTTGCTAGACTGTAAGCTCCGTGAGGGAGGGCAAGAACCAAATATATGTATTCCACATTGAACCCCAGTGCCATATAAGTAATAGACACTGTATACACATTTACATATGTAGGTGGCCATAAAGTTTGTGTGCAATTCAGAATAGTTGTCTGTTTTATGGACTTTATGGACTGTGTGTGTGTGTGTGCTCGTGCGTGTGTACAGAGAGAGAAAGAGAGAGAGCGCATGTGTGAGTCTACTACCTGTTTGGCACCTTTCTAAACTCTGAGGATACCATAGTCTTTCTCAAAAAGCTCACTTTTTACTCAAAGAGGATAGATAATAAAATAATTCACCAATAAATACATGTTCTGTGTAAAATTGCAAATGGAATAATAATGTATGTGATGATCTGATTTTGTGGTTGTGAAAGAACTCTCCTCCAGGGGTTCATATAGGAGTCTAGACTTAACTATTGGGAAACAAAACTATAAATGTCAGAAACTAAAGTCATGCAAAACTAGAGGAAGTGGGAACATTGCATGTGAAGGAACTCAAAGTGAGAACATTCCAAGGCAAGAGTGTTCAATGAACAGAGAAAAGACCAGCATGGCTATACTATCATGTCACGGTGGTGAAAATAATACAAACTGAGTTCAGATTAGTAGGCAGGGCCCTTTAAGAGGGTGAGGAAATTTTATTTTTAGTGTAATAAGAAGCCATGGGATCATTTTAAGCAGAAGAATGATCACAGTTCACTGGGCAGTTGTATAGAAAATGGGCTGTTGCGAACAAAAGTAAAAATAGGGAACTGATTAAGAGTTCATATTGTAATCCAAAGAAGAGATTATGGTGGTTTGCCTTTGTCTGATACAAGAACATGGAGAAAGAGAAACATATTTGGAATATAGTTTTTGTGTAGAAACAAAGAAATTAGAAAAATCAAGGATGGTTCTAATTAGCACTATATTATGTCTTTTATGGGCCATGTGCACTTTTTCCTTCATGGGTATTTCTACCATGAATGTATTATTAAAAACTATATTTTATAACTGCCTTAGAATAATGATCCCACACTGGATTCTATTATTTTTCCTTTGGATTTTAAAAGAAATTAAAACTGTTTCAATGGCCCTATGAGATTTGTGGACCCTAAGCACTGTGCCTAATGGGTAAATTGACCCTGGTTTCATTTTTAACACACACAAAAATACAACTTTTAGTAAAATACACTTGAAAATGTTAAACTCTTAGTGAATATTAACTATCACATTATTATTATTATTTTATGATTATTCTATGCTGGACATGTCTTGTGTTTCCCAACAACTCTTGCAGTAAGTCTTTTCTGATTCCTCCAGGGGTCTTGATCTTCTCTCTGCCCCCAAATGTTGTTCTCAATACCTATCTTACAGCTCTAATGAGAATTTGCTCTTGATTTATTATACCTTTTTAAAATTTCAAAATATTATGGAATGTGATCATTTTGGTAACATGTCTTGCTCTTGTGTAGTTTGAGCCAAAGTTATAAGTGTGCCCATCACCCAGATAGTGTGTACTGTACCCATTAGGTATGAATTTACCTCTCCCCTCCCCTCTTGCTTGGGCTCCATTGAGTTTCACTACCATATGTGCATATGGGTGTTGATCAATTAGTTCCAATTTAGTAGTGAGTAAATGTGGTGTTTGTTTTTCTATTCTTGCTATACTTCATATAGAAGAATGGTCTCCAGCTCCATCCAGATTGTTACTAAAGGCATTAGCTCACAACTTTTTTGAATTGTTGGGGATTCATCAAGGGTACAAAGATTCAGATTACATTGATTGCATTAGGTTAAGCCCCTCTTATAGGTGTATCCCACCCCCAAAAGGTGTGTCACACACCGTGAGCCCCACCCCCTCCCTCCTACTCTCTTTCTGCTCTTCCCTTGCTCAACCCCCCTTCCCTCCTTTCCTCTTTCTGCTCTTACTTTCCCCACTGCCCTCCATCCTTCCCTCTCTCTGCTCTCACCTTCCATCACTCCCAATGTGTACTAGGTCATCAACTGTCCTCATATGAGAATTGAGTACATAGGATTCTTGCTTCTCCATTCTTGTGATGCTTTACTAAGAATAATGTGTTCCACTCCCATCCAGGTTAATACAAAGGATATAAAGCCTCCATCTTTTTAATGGCTGACTAGTATTCCATGGTACAAATATATCACAGCTTGTTAATTCATTCCTGGATTGTTGGGCATTTAGGCTGTTCCACATTTTGGCGATTGTAAATTGAGCTGTGATAAACAGTCTAGCGCAAGTGTCCTTATGATAAAAGGATTTTTTCCTTCTGGGTAGATGCCTAGTAATGTGATTGTAGGATCAAATGGGATGTCTAGCTTGAGTTCTTTGAGGGCTCTCCATATTCCAAATAGATTGCATTAGTTTGCAATCCTATCAGCAGAGTAAAAGTGTTCCCTTCTCTCTATATCTATTCCAGCATTTGTAATTTTGAGATATTTTTGATGTGGGCCATTCTTGCTGGGGTTAGATGATATCTCAGGGTGGTTTTCATTTGAATTTCTCTAATCATTAGGAATGACAAGCATTTTTTTCATGTTAGCTCACATTTTTTATTATAAAATTATAGCTGTGTACATTAATGCAGTTATAGGGTTCAATGTGCAGGTTTTATATACAATTTGAAATACTTTCATCAAACTGGTTAATATACCTTTCACTACATTGTCTTAGTTATTGTGTTAAGATATTTATATTCTACCCAAGTAGATTTAACATGTACCCTTGTAAAATGTACCATAGGTGTGGCCCCACCAATTACCCTCCCTCCACCCATCCTCTACCCTCTCCTCTTTCCCCTTCATCTTGGGCTATAGTTGGGTTATAGCTTTCATATGGAAATTTGGGTGCTTATAAATTAGTTTCATAGTAGGGCTGAGTACATTGGAAACATTTTCTTCCATTCTTGAGATACTTTGCTAAGAAGGCTATGTTCCAGCCCCATCCATGTAAACATGAAAAAGGTAAAGTTTCCTTCTTTCTTTAAGGCTGCATAATATTCTGTGGTGTACATATACCAAATTTATTAATCCATTCATGGGTTGATGGGCACTTGGGCTTCTTTCATGACTTAGCAATTATGAATTGGGCTGCAATAAACAATCTGGTGTAAATATCTTTGTTATAAAGTTATTTTTGGTCCTCTGGATATATATACCTAATAGAGGAATTGAAGGATCGAATGGCAGTTCTATTTTTAGATCTCTAAGTGATCTCCAAACTTCTTTCCAAAACGAATGTATTAGTTTGCATTCCACCAATAGTGCAGAAGTGTTCCCTTTTCTCCACATCCACACCAACATCTCTGGTTTTGGGATTTTGTGATGTGGGTAATCTTACTGGAGTTAGATAATATATCTCAGAGTGATTTTGATTCGCATTTCTCTGATGATTAAAGATGGTGAGCATTTTTATGTGTCTGTAGGCTGTGTGCCTGTCTTCTTCAGAGAAGTTTCTCTTCAAGCTCCTGGCCCACCCTAAGATGGGATCACTTGTTCTTTTCTTGCTATAACATTTGAGTTCTCTGTGGAATCTGGTTATTAAACCTTTGTCAAAGACATAACCACAAGTATCTTCTCCTATTCTGAGGGCTGTCTACTTGCTTTACTTACTGTGTTCTTGGATGTGCAGAAGCTTTTTAGTTTGATCAGGTCCAAGTAATGTATTTTTGGTGTTGCTTTAATTGCCTGGGGTGGGGGTGGGGGGTCCTCCTCATAAAATATTCTCCCAGACCAATTTCTTCAAGTGTTTTCCCTGCACTTTCTTCTAGTATTTTTGTAGTTTTATGCCTTAAGTTTAAATCTTTAATCCAATTAGAGTCTATTTTAGTTAATAGTGAAAGGTGTGGGTCCAGTTTCAGTCTTCTACAGGTCACCAGCCAGTTCACCCAGCACCATTTGTTAAATAGGGAGCCTTTCCCCCACTGAATGTTTTTAATTGGCTTATCAAAGATCAAAGAACAGTAAGTAGATGGGTTCCTCCCTTGGTTCTCTATTCTGTAACATACATCTACCTCTCTGTTTTTGTGCCTGTACCATGCTGTTTTGATCACTATCAATTTATAGTATAATCTAATGTCTGATAGCATGATTCCTCCTAATTTTTTTTTATTTCTGAGTAATGTCTTGGCTATTTGAGGTTTTTTTTTTTTTTCTGATTCCATATAAAACAAAGTATTATTTTTAAGTATGACAGTGCTACCTTAATAGGGATTGCATTAAAATTGTATATTGCTTTGAGGAGTATGGACATTTTAACAATGTTGATTATTCCCAGCCATGAGCATGGTATGTTTTTCCATTTGTTAAAATCTTCAGCTATTTCTTTTCTTAGAGTTTCATAGTTGTCTTTATAGAGAACTTTCATGTCCTTTGTTAGGTAAACTCCCAAATATTTCATCTTCTTTGGCACTACTGTGAATAGAATAGAGTCCTTGACTGTTTTTTGAGCATGACTATTGTTGGTATATATAAAGGCTACAGATTTATGAGTATTGATTTTATATCCTGAGATGCTGCTGTATTCCTTGATCACTTCTAAGAGATTTGTAGAAGAATCCTTGTTGTTTTTGAGATATACAATCATATCATCTGAAAGAGAGAAAGTTTGATCTCTTCTGACTCTCTGTGGATACCCTTGATTGCCTTCTCTTGCCTGATTGCTATGGCTAAGACTTCCATTACAATGTTAAAAAGCAGTGGACACAATGTATAACCTTGCCTGGTTCCTGATCTGAGTGGAAATGATTTCAATTTAACTCCATTCAATATGATATTGACTGTGCATTTACTGTAGATGGCCTCTATCAGTTTAAGAAATGTCCTTTCTATACCCATTTTCTTAAGTGTTCTGATCATGAAGGGATGCTGAATATTATCAAAAGTTTTTTCTGCATCAATTGAGAAAGTCATATGGTTGTTGTTTTTTAATTTGTTCATGTGATGAATTATATTTATAGATTTATGTATATTGAACCAGCCTTGAGACCCTGGGATAAAACCTACTTGGTCATAATGTATAATTTGTTTGATGTGTTGCTGGATTCTGTTTGTTAGGATCTTGTTAAATATTTTTGCGTCAATATTCATTAGTGATATTGGTCAATAATTTTTTTTTTCTTCTTGGATCTTTTACTGGTTTGGGGATCAAGGTGATGTTTGCTTCATAGAATGTACTGGGTAGTATTCCACCTTTTTGTATATTTTGAAAAAGGTTGAGTAATATAGGTACTATTTTCTCTTTAAAGGTTTGCTAGAATTCTGATGTGAAGCCATCTGGTCTCGGGCTTTTCTTTTTAGGGAGATTTTGTATAGTTGATGCTATATCAAAACTTGATATAGGCCTGTTCAACATTTCCACTTCATTCTATCTATGTCTAGGAAGGTGGCGTGCTTCCAGGTATTGGTCTATTTTCTTCAGATTTTCATATTTCTGAGAATAAGTTTTCTTGTAATATTCATTAAGAATTTTTTGAATTTCTGAGGAGTCTGTTGCTATTTCATCTTTACCATTTCTGATTGATGAAATTAGAGATTTTACTCTTTTTTTCCTGGTTAGGTTAGTCAAAGGTTTATCTATTTTATTGATCTTTTCAAAAAACCAACTTTTTGATTTATTGATCTGTTGTATAATTCTTTTGTTTTCAATTTCATTTAATTCTGCTCTAATTTTGGTTATTTCTTTTCTTCTTCTGTGTTTGGGATTGGAATGTCCTTCCTTCTTCAGTTGCTTGAGATGTCCCATTAAGTTGTTAACTTCCTCCCTTTCCATTTTCTTGAGGAAGGCTTGCAGTGCTATAAATTTCCTTCTTAGGACTCCCTTTGTGATATCCCAGAGGTTCTGATAATTCATATCTTCATGTTTGTTTTGTCCCAAAAATTTGGTGATTTCCTTCTAAATCTTACCTATGACCCAGCTATCATTCACCATAAGGTTATTTAGCTTCCATGTTTTTGTATGAGTATGCAGATTCCTGTTGTTATTGAGTACACCTTTTATTCCATGATGGTCTGAGAAGATGCAAGGAATAATTTCTATTCTTTTAAATTTGCTGGCTCAGCGCCTGTGGCTCAATCGGCTAAGGCGCCAGCCACGTACACCTAAGGTGGCGGGTTCGAATCCCCAGCCTGGGCCCGCCAAACAACAATGATGGCTGCAACCAAAAAAAAAAAAAAATGGCCGGGCATTGTGGCAGGCACCTGTGGTCCCAGCTACTTGGGAGGCAGAGGCAGGAGACTCGCTTGAGCCCAGGAGTTGGAGGTTGCTATGAGCTGTGATGCCATGGCACTCTACCCAGGGGGATAGCTTGAGGCTCTGTAACAAAAAAAAAAAAAAAAAAAGAATCAGAGCATTTGTTTCCCATACTGTTGGTGATTTGAGCTCAGAAAAACTAAAAGAACAAACACAAAAACCAAAAGCAAACAAAAACCCTGTTCATTCAAGTCCTAAATCTATTTAATTGAAAATAGAATCCTGAAATAATAACAAAACTGACTTCCATTTGCTGTACTGATCTGAAGGAATTCTAATGTTGGCCATCATTGCAAAGAGAATCAAACAGAAAAACAGAAGTAGCAGCGAATATAAAACTGCAGGCATAAACCAGCCTCCTTTCCCAGTTTATATTAATTCAAATAGCCCTATTTTGTGATTGGCCTCATAACACATAAATTTAATAAATTGAAATTTCAAAGTAAACATATACTAATAAAACAGATGTTTGGATATTCCACTTCACATTCTGGGAAAGAAAACTTCTAATGAACATTCAAAAAACCCTTTGGATTAGTGGTTAGTGCTAGTCTTCCTGGTTGAATTGTACATTTTTAAGTTTGATGAATGTCTTCTATATTCTTTTGGTTCATTTGCTCCATCTATACTACATAACATGTGAATCTTAGGTAGCTTGGGCCTACTGAGCATTTTAATTGTTGGAATTTTTTTTTTTCCTCGAGAAGAATGAGTTCCTTCGAACAACCTAGTACGTGGTTTGCTTAACAAACTTATACCAGGACTTCATGGCTATAGTTTGCTCTCTCCACAATAAAATGTGGCTGCTCAGCCATGCCTTGTCTTGGCTAGATGTGTCAGCCATCCTTGTAGCTATCAGTCTTCCAGAAACCTGCATCCAGATGGATGCTGCCATTAGAACACATGATCTGGCCACAGATAGTCTAGAACAATGGTTCTCAACCTTCCTAATGCCGCAACCCTTTAATACAGTTCCTCTTGTGGTGGTGACCCCCAAGCATAAAATTATTTTTGTTCCTATTTCCTAACTGTAATTTGCTACTGTTATGAATGGCAATGTGTTTTCCAATTGTCTTAGGTGACCCCCGTGAAAAGGTCATTTGACCCCCAAAGGAGTCGCGACCCACAGGTTGAGAACTGCTGGTCTAGATGTTGTAGCACTCTAATTTACTTATCTGAAAATAAATTCTATAAAACTTATCTAACGATAATACCTTTCAATAAACCTAAACCAAATGCAATGCAATTTAAATGAAATATTAAAATCATAAGGCTATTAACTGTAATCACTGCTATCATATCAGCTATTGGATGCCTATCATACTATCTTTCTTGAAACTTCTTTGATGTGTAGGAATTTTAATAATTCTCCCCTACACTCAGGTTAGAAACTTCTACTGCTCTATTTCTGAAAAAAACAACCAAACAAACCAACCAATAAACAACTGTTCCAGATTTTAACAGCCTCTACAGCCCCACGGTCTAGCTGGTTTAGTCTAGAGAAGCTTTTAATCTGGTCCCTTGGCCCCAGTGCCTTCAACTCTTGAAAACTGAGTCTCCATTCTGGAAAGATTGTTTTTTAATCCAAATTTATTGCTCTAAAGTTCTCAATCCTATATATGCATGATGATCATATTTAGAGCTTAAAAACAAAACAAAATCCTGATGCATAGACCACACCCCCAGAGACGCCAACCTAATTCATCTGGCGTCTGTCCACCTCAGATGTTTTTAAAAGTAGTGCATGAGGCTGCAATGCCTTCACCATCCTCTCAACTGACTAATCATTAAAATAATGGTTTACTAACAAGGTAAAACGGACTCCTAGAGTTTTGTTTCCTCTCTTCTCTCTGGTCACAATCTTTGGTCATTTGCCCCAATTGTTAAAATGTAACTAATGTGATGACAACATGTACAATGCTACTTTGTTCTGACAAATTAATATTTTGTCTATCTCATGTGGCTTTGGTTTTCCCCAACCTTCTGGTGTGATTATTAAACTGACTATAACTGTAGTTACTCAGTTCCCAGCAGGAGTTCATAGATTTTCTCCCAAATTGACAAAGATAGTCTGTATCCAAAATGTTATAGATGTCTAGTAAAACAGAATATGAAACATAAGGAACTGAAGTGCTACGAATTTATCTGTGGTGTTGCCACCCACCTTACCATGTAAATGGCTCCCATACCATTTTACACGTTTCCTGTAGGGTGAGACACTTTCTCAGGTTAGGAATGACTAGACTTCCTGAAATGAACAAGAGATTTAAGGTTTATAGAAATATTGGCTCAACAGTGATTAAAATTCCAAAAATATAGCCAGGTGTTGTGCCAGTCCCAGCTACTTGGGAGGCTGAGGCAAGAGAATCGCCTAAGCCCAGGAGCTAGAGGTTGCTGTAAGCAGTGCGATGCCACAGCACTCTACCAAGGGCGATAAAGTAAGAAGCTGTCTCACAAAAAAAAAAAAAAATTCCCAACATAATGCACAATATATTTATATATTCAAGAGGAAACAAAGACTGGAAAAAATACAAAACAAGTATTAATATAAGTGGCTAATTTTAAATTGGTATATATTAAGTGATTTTAAAAAAATTATTACTATCTTGTTTGCTTGCCCATATTTACTAAATACCTTGATTACCTTATAATAAAAAAGTCTTAATGGATATTTTAAAGGTTAATGAGGTAAAGCAAAATTTATTAAATGATTAATTTGGAACTCCAGACAGTGGTCTCCCTCTTCAGATTTGTAAAATATGTTAGCAAGCAAAACCTCATCCCTACCGGTGTTTTCTCTCTTCCCAATTGTTTGGAAGCCCCACATGGGATATTCTTTCCAGTTCCACTTCATTGGAGGAACCTTCAGATCTTGGAAAAATGATTATAACTCTAGGTCACAGGTGGAGAGTTATTAGCAATGTCCTTTGGGAAATAAATTTCTTTCCTAAAACCGGCTAATTATGATCATGGTGTGTACATACGTTTCATGCATTTTGTGAAGAATATGTTAGCCAGCTCAATTTAATGCCATTTGAGAACCATACACAGTTCTTAGAATTGTACAACAGCACAGAGAGACTGTTCCTGTAGAATGAGCCTTAGTCACACATCAGGTGTTGCCCCAACTTCCTTACCACTGCTCTTGCTTAGTGCTCAGAATTAAAGTTTAGGTACTGGAAAAAGAAACACTTTTTGATCCCTAGAAAATGGCATTATATCAGTGTTTTTATCTTTATTGTGTGAAAACTAAATTTGCATTAACAAAATCAGATGGGATAAGAAACTGAAGAGATACCAATTCTTCTGATTTTTGTGACTTTTCACAGATCAAAGACTCATAAGGCTAAGTAAAACCATATTGTTTCCAGAAAGAGAACATTTTAATATCTTAAAATGTATATAAATTTATCTACCATCAATCTGGTCTTCATATTATTGGATCCCTCCATAACTAATATTAATATACATGTGGATTGAATGAGTTGTATGGGTTGAATGAAACTTTCTTGTAAGTGAAAATAATCTTAGGATATTAGTCTATGACAAAATTAGTCATTGGAGAAACAAAGGGAAACTCTATTAAGATAAATTCTAAGATGTTACTAAAATACACTCATCACATTTGCTCAACTACCTAATGTGGACACGGAGGGGGGAGGTTCTTTCTCCCTTTTTTCCTATGGAAAAGCCACCTATATCTTATAATATTGCAGAAATAAGGAATTATAAGTTTACAATAGATGTTCTCAGAAGATTGAGGAAAGCAAGATGAAAACTAGGTACAGAGAAGTAATTACATAATAATGTAATGAAATAAAACATAATGATTTGGATTTTGCTTACCAAGTGCATACTATTTATTGTACTAAGTGTTTATGAAATACTTCGGTCACTTAAACTTAAAAGAAATCCTATGAAGTGAATAGCATTCCTGTCTTTTTTTTATAGATGAGAAAAATGAATTATTTTTCTCTATGATTATGGAAAAAGGAAATAAAAAATGGAAGTCAGATTATGTGCAATGAACTTAACCGAATTTCTGAAAGCTATGTGGCATTTATAACTTAATGGTGTGAGAGAAGCATATGTCAAAAAAATTATTCCAGGGAAAATAACAACAAATTAAGAGTGAAAACAATGGGGCCACTGCCATCTGGCTGGGTTTCGATCTTGACTGTGACCTCCTGGTCAAGTTTTATAGCTGTGTTCTAGTTAAGTCTTTTCATATGTAAAATAAGAAAATGATAGTTCTTACTTTGTAGAGTTATAATGGAATGGCCATGAGTTAACAGTGAGGCATATTCAGCACTCAGTGTTAACACTATAAAGGTATAAGGATTTGCTATTACCATGTTATCTCATTGCTTCTATGTAATAAATTAGTTACCACTAGTGATCACTGGGGAAAAATAGATACTTTAGTTCTCTGATACATCAAAAAATACGTATTCCTAGAGAAAAACTATATAATTACTATGTTATCACTCTGTTACATAATAGTCAGGTAACTTGGTCCAATTACACGTCAGTAGCTCAAAAATAAGAATTCTTAAGCCATAAATAAAACTTTCTAATCGTGAAATTACAGATGTATGTACATATACATATCTCATAAAAGTTAATCATTAAATGTGTACATTCATGAAATGAATTCATTGAATATATATATTACTTTCATTAAAGCAAATTATAATGTTGAATATACAATTATATGAAATTCTCTAGCATAATTACTAAGTGTCTGATAGATACCTTTTTTCTTTTGTACATAAATATCAAAAGTAATGTCATTGGGGAAGACAGACTACCTTTGTCCTGGAGCAATTCCAACATCTTACTGTATATGTCACCTTGATCGCTGGATTATAAGAATTAGTCTGAGAAAAAAGTCACCAGGCATTTCCTGAGTTCTAATTTGAGATATTTTTTAAGGTACTGAAAACAATTGGCATTTAGCTTTGTATTACTCAATGCACCAGAGGCATGCAGTTATCAAAACAACTCTTGTGTGTTATTTCTCCACTTATTAAATTGATTTTATTAAACTTGTTCCTGGCTGATTTGCTATATGCCAAGCTTTCTCCTGGGATCCATTTCTAAAGAATTCATAATAGAAGTGATAACTTTCCATGGGTACGTTTCAGAAAGTTCTAGGATTCTAATAAAATTCCTGAAGTTTGCACAAAACCCTAGAGAAAATATCCAAGTTGTAAAAATGTCTTGGAATTAAATGTGGGGGAAATACAAAAAGTGACAGTATATTAATTGTTTTATGATACAAATCAAGGAAAGGAGGAAAAGGCTCGCAGTTTTCTTTGAATCAGTGTAAGTCCAAACACAGAGCGATAAGACTGAATTTCTTAAAAGAAGCGAAGCTTTCCATGCAACAGGCAGAATGTCCCAATTAGGAACCAGAGATGTTCTCTATGTCCTAATATTTTGACAAAATTGAAAATATGCAAGGAGAAGAAAAAGACTCCAACTGCAAATGGTGTCATGCTTTGAAAAATATTTTTAATTTAGAGAAGGAAAACGAGAGTTGTGTTTTCAGAGGGAGAGGTACAGGTTTCGACATGAAGTGAGGAGAAAGATAGTAAGAGGTCAGTTAACAAAATAGCACAGAGCTAAAATCTGAGAAAAAAAAGTGGCTCAAACGTCCTAGAATTTAAAATGTTAGTACACAGATAACAGCAGAGCCTTCACGCAAATCAGGTTGGAAGTCGAAAGTTACAATGGGGAAATAGAAACAAAAGAAGGAAAAGAAATGCCATAGCAACTACAGGAAGTCCACTGAGAACTTGGTGAAAATGTTAAATAACATATCCGAAATGTTACTTATTAGGAGGCATGGGAGGTTCGCATCTCAACCAGGAAAATAAAGCTTGAAGGATTGTTTTGTTTTTCAAAGTAAAATAAAAATGGCAGCTTACCGTTGGCTTCAGATTTCTTAAAGTTTGTTCAGATAAGCAAGCTATTGACATCAATACAATGTGCATTTCATCTATTCTCTAAAATATACCTACATTTCCACTGTAAACACTTTATTGGTGCTAGTTGCTGGCTCATAATTTAGCATTACAAAAAAAAAAGAATAATCTTCTGGCTCAAATTATCTGCTCAGACCCTAGCAAACTAGGGTAATTCACAAGCCAGAGAAAAGACAAAGAAATGTGGGATGAAAATACCTAGATAAATTGGGAAGCCATAAAATGATATCTGTAAGATTTTATTCAATTGGAATCTTCAGTACTCTGTTATTCATACTCTTTTGCCTCTGTCTCTCCTACAGTCATCCTACTTCCCTTCTCAATAATTATTATGACCACTATCTACTTATTCATATACCCATGAATTTAATGGTTAAGGAAAATATATATAAACCAATATGCATATAGAGGGTTTTTAACATTTGGGTAGTTGCATTCCATTTAGACTCAATTAAGTAATTTCACAAATGTTTACTAGTGCCTACTGTTAAGGCACAGGGGTAAGCACTAGTGCTACAGAGATGAAAGAGAAATGCTGTTCCTATAAGAAAACCAAGGTAGAGGGAGTGAGGTTGGGGTATGGAGACAAGCTGCAGAATCAATAGTCATAACTCAACTGTTGTCATCACCATATTCACAGGGTGCTGCAGAAGGGAGGGCAGAAAGTATATCATTAAAATTTAACAAGGTGTGGAATATATTTTACGAGGAGGTGACATTTGAGTCAAAACTAAAAAAGACTACTAGGACTCTAACAAATGAAGAAAGAGGTAACCGATGAAGACGATTTCAGGCAAAGAATACATGGGGATCAAAGGAGCTGATTCAAACCAGGGTCTGAATCCCTAGATACATAGTGGTAAGCAGTTTGCTGAAAACTGATTAACCAAATTATACAGATTGGCTAAGGCACAGTCAGATATTCAAGAAATATGGACTTGAGAGATAGCTTGGTCAGGGACAAATAGAAAGAGCTTGCACTGTGACAACAGAAGGGATTTTAGCACAAGGACATCTGCACTAGAATGTTCACTGCTGCTCAACTAAAGTTGCCAAGACACAGAAGCAACCCAATTGCCCATCATCCCATAATTGGATGAATAAACTGTGGTATCTATATAACTTGGAATACTATTCAGCCATAAAAAAGATAGAGTTTATATCTTTTGTATCTACCCGGATGGAGTGGAAGTACATCCTTTTTAGTAAGTATCACAAGAATGGAAAAGCAAGTATATGATGTACTCAATACTAATATGAAACCACTAGATAAACCACTACATACCCACACAAAAGAAAAACACCAAATATGTTTCAGTGGGGGAGTGGAGGGAGAAGGGAGGAGGACTGTTAAGCTCTCACCTATGTGCACAATGTAAGCATGTACAGCACAATCCCCAGATGAAGGGGTCACCTACAACTTGAACTTTACTTTAGAAATGCAAACAATGAGGCCATGCACAGCGGCTCATGCCTATAATCCTAGCACTCTGGGAGGCCAAGGGGAGTGGGTTGCCTGAGCTCATGAGTTCAAGATAAGCCTGAGCCAGAGCAAGACCTCGTCTCTAAAAATAGGTGGGTATTGTGGTGGGTCCTGTAGTCCCAGTTACCTGGGAGGTTGAGGCAAGAGTAGAGTTTGAAGTTGCTATGAACTGTGATGCCATGGTACTCTACCAAAGGTGACAAATTAGACTGTGTCTCATCCACCCAAGAAAAAAAAAAAGAAAAAAAAAGAAGAAATCCAAACAATATAATCTAATCATTTGGAGTCTCATATTAATCTAAAATTTAAAAAAAGACATAATCTAAATGAGTTACAGTCTATGGCCATACCACCCTGCACACTCCCTATCTCATCTAAGTAAGTTACAACACCTTAGCAGGAGCCTGTGGAAGAGGGGACCCTGAGGATTAAGTGCCATTGGTCCTGAGGTACCTCCACGTCTGTGCGAAGCTCACGGTACAGGTTTCACACTTTCTGTTCTTCACCATCTACAGATCTTCTAAAATTTCAGCCATACCCTCTTTCTTTACTATATTCATATAGATTTAAACTCACTCACAATTCTACCGCATAAATCAGAGGACTTCTCTCAACCTCATATGTATCTTGGGCCACCTCCTAACTCCTAATATTTTCTTTTCCTTTTTTTTCTGTTTTTTTCCCCCTTAAGACAGAGTTTCACTATGTCACCCTCAGTAGAGTGCTGTGGTGTCACAACTGACAGCAATCTGAAACTCTTGAACTTAAGTGATTCTCTTGCCTCTTGCCTGTAGCTGGGACTACAGGTGCCACCACAACACCTGGCTATTTTTTGCTGTTGTTGTCACTGATGTTTGGCAGGCCCAGGCTGGATTTGAACCCACTAGCCTCAGTGTATGTGGCCATTGCCCTAACCACTGAGTTATGGGCTAGCTTCTAGAAAGTCTATATATACCGTATTTGGCTCCTTAACTCTGTCTACTGAATATTTTATTATTTTAATAGCATGAAACCACTCTTAAGAAAGTTATCAAATATATTCTATGCTCAATTTGGTGCACATTCTCCAGTTACTATCTTTTGCAATCTCTGATGCTGCTAATCAGGTCTTTTTTTCATCCTTCGTGTACCCCACAGAAACTCCTTTCTGGTTTGGTCCTGTCTACCTGACTCTTCCTTGTTATTACTTTTCATTGGCCATACCTTTCTCTGTATCACCTTTTGGGTACTAATAATCAGTCTATTTCACCTTGGCCTTCTTACATTTCTTAAAAAGAACCACCCCACAGTATGAATTTCAAGCCCCCAAATCTATGATCTATCCTTGACTTTGCATTCAGAGGGAGACTTTTCGTTTCTTTTCTTTTCTTTTCTTTTTTTTTTTTTTTTTTTTTTATACAGAGTCTTAATATCTCGCCCTATATAGAATGTTGTTGCATAACAGCTCCTAGCAAACTCATAACCCCTCTTGGGAAATCATTCCCCCACTCTTCATGATGCTCTGG
>CAUYQV010034166.1:0-33678 GCA_963574575.1 Galagoides demidoff | reverse complement strand
CGCCAGATGATGGCTGCAACCAAAAAAAAAAAATGCCAGGCGTTGTGGTAGGCACCTGTGCTCCCAGCTACTTGGGAGGCGGAGGCAGGAGACTCGCTTGAGCCCAGGAGGTGGAGGTTGCTATGAGCTGTGATGCCATGGCACTCTACCCAGGGGGATAGCTTGAGGCTCTGTCTCAAAAAAAAAAAAAAACACCGACTGGATGAAAGTCTGAGAAAACATTCCCTGAATAGGTAATCCCCACGTTATTTACCTTTATGGAGATCTTTAGCTCTTCACAGAGATTCACCTTACCATCTTGCAAGCATCGTGCGACCATCTCTTGCGAGGTTGTTCTAATGCTGATGAACTCCCTGCATTGTGTTAACCTATAAATGTTCCAGTTTCTCCTCAAGGACTTCTCAAGGGAAGTTTTGTTGGATATAAGATTGATATGAGACTCTCCCTTTTTTTTTCCACTTTAGATATATCAGCAACTGCTTTCTGGCTTATAAAGTTTATGTATTGATTGATTTTTTTGAGACCAGATCTCACTATATTGCCCTAAGTAGACTGCTGTGGCATCATAGCTCACAGCAGCTTCAAACTCCTGGGCTCAAGTGATCCTCTTGTCTCCGCCTTCAAAATAGCTGGGACGACAGGTGCCCACCACAATGCCTAGCTAGTTTTCTAGTTTTAGTAGAAATGGGTCTCACTCTTGCTCAGGCTGGTCTGGAACTTCTGAGCTCAAGGAATCCACCCACCTTGGCCTCCCAGAGTCCTGGGATTACAGGCATGAGCCACCATGCCTGGCAAGGCTTCCAAAGGTCATGAGGACAAATCTGCTCATAATCTTTTTGAGGTTGTTTGTATGTGATGAGTAGTTTTTCCCTTGCTACTTGGAAGATTCCATTTTTGTCTTTGATTTTCAAAAGCTATAACGTGTCTTGGTGTGGGACTTTCAGTTCATCTTACCCAGATTTCTTCAGGATTCCTGGAACTTCTGTCCTTGTATGTCATTATATCTGGCAAGTTTTCAGCCATTTTTTTCCCACATATTCTCCCCACCCCGCTTCTATTTCTGAGATTTTCCTCACTGTCTGCTTTGGTCCACTTGGTGGGGTCCTCCGGGTTTGGGGGGCTCTGTTTAGTTTTCTTCATCCCTTTTTGTTTCTATTTCTTGGATTCAGTGATTTCCATCATCTGATCTTCAAGTTTGCCTCGTTTTCTCCCTTCGACTCTCTCTAGTGAATTTTTTATTCCGATTATTTTATTTTCCCCTCTGGGATTTCTCTGTAGTGTCTATGCAGGCTGCCTCCTTATTGATATTTCCATTTTGTTTGTATGTTGCTTTCCCGACTTTCTCCATGTTGTTCCTCATTCTTTCTGCGACTTTGGGATGGTTGTCTTAGGTCCTTGTTGAGTAGGTAAGCCATCAGGTCTTTCTCAGGGAAGAAGCTTCTATTGATTTAATTTGCTTTAAATGAACCATCATTTTCTGTTTTTATGCCTTGTGTTTTTTTTTTTTTTGTTGTTGTTGTTGTTGAAAAATGGATGTTGTAATCTATCAATGTTTTAAAAGCTTGAGGTTATATTCTTCCCCTCCAATGCTTTGGTTTTTGTTGTTGTTATTTTCTTTTTTAACTTTTTGTTGGTCTTCTCTGTGCTAAGCATAAACTGAGATGCAAATTTAAGTTCTTCTAAGGCCTTTTTTGAGCTTGAGCCTTTCCCTGGGCATGTGTGACCTCTTCTAACTTTTCTCATCGATCCGATTTTGAATGTTAGTATGGCTCTCAAAGGAAGAGAGAGAGAGTGATAGAGAAAGGAATAGAAAAATGGGTGCTGTCTCTTTAAATGGCCTGGCAATGGCTGCAGCTGGGTCAGGTGGACATTGCAACAACAGGCAGGTACAACAGTGGCCCTTGTGCTCTTGTCTGTACACCGGCGGTTAGATGCAGCCATTAGCAGTCAAGGCAAAGATCTCTGATATGTCAAGCTCAGCGTGGTTTGTGCCCCCTTTGTCCCCCACGGCTGGGCTTAGGTTGCTCCAGGAGCACTTGGAGAGCGGGGTCCTCTGAGGGTAACGTAGCTGCAACTCTCCAAATCTTTTCTTGGTATTGCCAGTTTGCACTAGACCCCTGGGTTTCCAGAATAATTTAGTTGTGGTGTTCTTCTTTGAGCCAACTCTGTACCCCCCCCCTCCCTTTTTTGTCTGTCAGAGATTCCTCTTGGTCTGGGCATACTGCAGAGTCTCCATCTTTAGGTTGGATGTATTTATGTAAATTTCCGGCCATTCTAGGTTTGGAGCAGGTGCAGGATATGTCCCCATCACTCCTTTCTGTTTAATTTCCAGGCCTCCTTTCAAGATTCACAGTAGCTGTTATATATTTTTATATTTATAATTAACTTCTGATAGTGTTCCTATTGCATTGGTGCTAATCTGTAACTATACTTCATCACTTTCTAATAAAACTAATCTGGCTTGTCTGATTCCCATCTAGATTTTAAGATTCAAGTTCAGAGAATGAAAGTGTTTATTTTCTCAGCTAAAGGTCAGTCTCAGATACAACATTGTTATTAAGAAATACCTTATAAACTGTTAATACAGAATAGGATTTGATATGAAAGCATGTGACAATTAATACTTCTTTAATTAAAAGGTTGAAGAAAAATGTTTGGCATCCATACCCTATTTTGGATGAAAATGTTTCTGAAATTCCCTCTTCATGTTTCATACTCTTTTCAGTAGAGTATTTTAAATATAAAATAAGTAGAGATATATAAATAAACATTATACAGTTGCCCCTGGTGGTACGAGAAATAACAGCATAGAATCCTTTACTATTATAAAACTTTCAGTGAAATCTATTTGAGTTTGTGATGTAGGTTTGCTCTTATAAGTAAAGGGAAAAAAACAGCAAACAAAAACCTTTACCAATTCTCCTTTCCCAGAGGGACAGTTAAAAAGCAGTGTTTTCAAAACTAGTGATAGGAAATATTTTCTTTATATGGATACTATGTAGGGAACAATGGTAATTACCAGTCCAGAGGTGAGTTAGAAAATCACTGACTATAATAAGATACAATTGAACTCTACTTTGGGGAGAGACGTTACCTCAGAGCACAAAATCAAAAGCTCTCTAGGCAGAAATAAACAATAAAGTAGCAGATACCCAGTTAGCATGTTACGCTATCAGAATAATGACTGACTTGTGTGTTGCAGAGCAGACCCTGAAGCACTGTGCTATTGTTTGCTTTTCTCCTTATGAAAACACTTTAATATACTTTTAGAATTCAATAATCAGATATTTATTTTAGCTCTGAATCATATTACAGTTTAGCCACATTTTTCAATCAGTTAGAAAACTAAGACCAAAGATCAGGAAAAAAAGGGAATCCAGGTTTAACTCCACATGTCTTCTCTTCTAGCTTGGCTCAGGGGATTCTCCATAAGGATTATTAAAGATAATAATTAATGGCTTGGCGCCTGTGGCCCAAGTGGCTAAGGCGCCAGCCACATACACCTAAGGTGGCGGGTTTGAATCCAGCCCAGGCCTGCCAAACAGCAATGAGGGCTGCAACAAAAAAATAGCCGGGAGTTGTGGTGGGCGCCTGTGGTCCCAGCTGCTTGGGAGGCTAAGGCAGGAGACCAGCTTGAACCCAGATGTTGGAGATTGCTGTAAACTGTGATGCTACAGCACTCTATCCAGGGGGACAGCTTCAGGCTCTGTCTCCAAAAAATAATAATAATAATAATAATAATGACACCATCATTACTCATACTTTTTATGTTTATATTTACAAATTTAATATGCTTAAAAATTGACACTCAACAAATACTGGTTCAAATAACATTACTTTCAAAAGAAGCTAAAGAAAGAGAAATGAATCCAGAACAACTCCCCCCAATAGAATGTCTTTCTTGCAGGATGGCAGAAACGGTGTTGTGCGTTATTGACTTGAAAGAGGAACTAGGCTCGGCACCTGTGGCTCAATCGGCTAAGGCGCCAGCCACGTACATCTAAGGTGGCAGGTTCGAATCCCCAGCCCGGGCCCGCCAAACAACAATGATGGCTGCAACCAAAAAATGGCCAGGCGTTGTGGCGGGCTTCTGTGGTCCCAGCTACTTGGGAGGCGGAGGCAGGAGACTCGCTTGAGCCCAGGAGTTGGAGGTTGCTATGAGCTGTGATGCCATGGCACTCTACCCAAGGGGGACAGCTTGAGGCTCCGTCTCAAAAAAATAAAATAAAATAAAATAAAATAAAAATAGAAAGAGGAACAGGTCATGTTGGTGTTCATCCTGGCAGAGGCCTTCTCACATCGAAAAATCCTGCAGCCATCCAAAATGAACTCATCATCATGCTGAGGTGATTGTGCGTTGCTGAAGAAGAAAATGTCATATAAATAATTAAGAAAAGAAGGACAGAAGAGAGGAGGATCATGCATATCGAATAAGATTGCAACAGAGAGCAGGGTCTCGCATCCACAATTTTTAAAATCATATTTTCATTTAACAAGATAAATATCTAACTTAACTTTTGATGCTTGCAAGTAGTTCATAGAAATCTTGTTTTGAGTCTTTAAATATCTTGAAAAATAGAGTGAAGTTGAAAATTACACAGAAATAAGTACAAAGATTTCACCTGCCAATAATAATAAATAAATAAATGCATCCGGCCAGCGATCCTGGCTACATCAAATTACTCAGTACTAGGGTCAGACCTACCCATGATATCCCGCCACCTAGCCTGAGAGCATGGGAACACATGAATATAGAATTCCTAGATCTACAGTGTCCTGTAAATGACCTACATATGATATGTAGATTCTGTGATGGAAAGAGCAGTCAGAGGGAGCCCAGGACGGGTGTCACAGGTGGCCTGTATCCTTGGTCACCGCACTGCTCTATCAGAAGGTAAAATAGATGGTTTAAAATAGGTTTAAATGTTTTCCTACTTTGATTATGTCACATGAAATTAGTTTTTAGTTTAATGTAACAGTAATGCATTGCATTTTACTCAATTTCATATGAAGATCTTATAATTAAACGAAGCATGTGAAGATCCGTTCGTTAAAGTTATCAGATTATAAACACTTAAAAATGCATAGTATTACCTTTTAGCAATTAATAATTTTAAAAAAGCCTATACTTAGTTTTTTTATTTTCATTTTTTATAATTATTTATTTTTTATTTTGCAATTTTTGCCCAGGGCTAGGTTTGAACCCACCACCTCTGGCATATGGGGCCAGAGGCTTACTCCTTTGAGCCATAGGCGCTGCCCCATTTTCTTAATCTTTCTAAAATCAATGAGAAAAATACCAGAGTTTATTATTTAAGAGAGCTCAACATTTCCAAATACAAAATTATAATTTCAAAAAAGTTTAAATATTTATATGTGTGATTCATGGAAATGACCTTTATGGCACAGACAAAACCTCATTTTAAAAAATGTTATCATCATACTTAATTGTGTAATTATTTAGAAAATTGTCACAAACTTTTCCCATCTCTACAAACACCCTGATTTAGCTTTGGTATGTCTTCAAACTAAGAATACCTCATGATTCAAAAAATGTGTTATATGCTAACTACGGTATATTTAGAAATTATCTCCCTAAATTTTTATATTTTGGTGTTTAATTTGCATTATAGATAAAAATTTTATTAATATTTAATATCGTTTGAATGAAAACATTCTGTGACATGTTAGGCGTACTTGATAGATAAAATTCACTATAAAATTGTATTTATATAACTTTGAATATTACCGGACAAAATCTAACTCATTGTAAAATGTCAAACCCTGTAGATGAAGTGTTTTTTGAGCAATGAATGTGCCCCCTCTCATTCTCTTTTTTTCCCAATAAATGTAATGATCTAATTCCATAGCCCTAAACTGGTTGACAATTTTACATTTGTTTGATAATAGGCTTATTGTTAAATAAAATAGTACATTTATAATTTATAAATGTTGCTAAAACAAATTTATTTATCCTATTTTAGATTTTTTGAAATTAGTCGATGTAACTTTGTTCTTGATAAACCCATTTGATTGATCAAATATTCCAGCAATTACTATGTTTATTATCACAGAATTAAGTCTTGTAATATTTATGTGCTAGGTATTCCCTACATTATTAGAATGCCACCAGTATAATAACTGAGCCTATTTACATAAGCTCTTCATTAGAATAGGGAATTTCTCGGTGAAGGAAATAAATGCGTTTGAAATGACTATCTTCTGCCCTCAGACTTGTGTCCTTTCCCATGCAAATAAATCCTTTCTCTCAAAGATCACTTTCCTCAGTTGACACATACTCTTTGTATGGAAAGAATATCATCTGTAAGACATTTTTATTTATTTTTTACCCTCAGTATGATTTTTGCATATGTGTGACTTTTCCCAATGTGAATACATGTTGCACTTACAGGGCAAACCCTAAGTTAGCACAAACTATCCACTTTCGGCTCTGTTGGCATATTCCATCTTCAGAAGGAACATCTGACTACAGGCTTAAGGTTAAAGTCTGCTCTCTTCTTGCCAGATGTGAAAACCTCCTATAGGGAGAGTCACACGTGTGGGTTCCCCAGGGAACTTCAGGACTTGGGTGTATATGGGTTAGACTTCGGCAGGGCTCCTAACCCATCCCAGCGTGTACTGAGGGAGGCTGTCCTTCACTGAACTGCCAGGTGTGGCTCCTGGGGGAATGCTTAGCATTTAGGCATCACCTGTGGGATGGGGGGTAGGCATTAAAGACGAAAATCCTGGTGTCTCTGGATTGTACATACACAACGTTTTAGCAAACTTTGTAATAACTAAAAAAATGAGTGACAGAATTTTAGATCTGCAGAATATATTTTTAAAAAAATAGGAGAAGACAAAGGACTTTTTTGGTTTTCGGGTCTTAGGGAGTCTTCTGTCTGGTGTAACCTTGAATTGTTCTCTGTTCTCACAAGCTTTGTTTTGACTGATTAAGTCGGGTCTTTCTTTTCTGACACATCATTGGCTGTTTTCCTTTTTCATAATTACTCTGAGGCTTCCTCTGATACATTTTGGATATTTTATTTGTCAAGTTTACATACATTCTATATGTTCATATTTTACTCTCCAATGGTAGATATTATTTTGTTAAGTATAAAGATAAAATAAATACCCAATTAAAAGGAAATATGCAAAGGTGTCCATCAGCTATGCTCTGTTAACTACATCAAATTTAAGGAAACTTTTAGAGAAGAAACTGAACAAAACTGAACAAGCCTTTAAATTTTATCTGCAAATATTGAAAGTGCTTTGTAAGATGAAGATGTTTTCACATTTACATATTTTAATTTCCTGCGCTCTGTAATCCATCAGTTTACTTGCCAAAATACACAGATGCCATTACGTTACCAGGCATTACCTTTAATTTTATTTTTTCCAATTTGTATTGAATCACAAATCAAAAAGTTTGCAACACAGTTTCGACTAATTTAAGACTCGATGGAAGCAGTTTCCTGTTTTATGTTTGACAGTAATTTAACATAATATAAAGTGGTGTGGCATTAAACAACATTCCTGAACAGAACTCAGTTCTATTAACAAGCCCCATTAGAGAAACACAGTCATCCACAAATCAACAGTTTTGTGTCAGTTTTAGTAATTACTGTTTGAGCATAATCGGTGTAATATTATACCTTTTGTTACAGGGCTTAAATTGTTTGGCTAGGCGAGACAAAGCACGCTGCCGAATAAAGTAGACGATAAATACAATTTTAAATTATTTGTAACAGAGACTGCCGCTCTAAGACGAAAAACATCATTTCCTTTATGAAATTCATGACTGCTGCTTTAATTTTGAATGATCTATTTATTAGCACATAATTCAAGGCAAATTTGTAATTTTAAAAACGCATATAAATTATTAACAAAGGCACACCTTTCTGAAGGGCTGGTCGTCTTCAATGTCATACTCCATAAAAAAGGAAATGTGGCTATGTTATCTATTATAAGAGAATATTTTTTCTTCAAGAAAAAATACTTGTAAATTTTTTACCAAGTAAAAAATAAAATGTATATACATGTGTTTAAACACCACACACACATGTGCACTGGCACAAATGGCCTATGGGTCTTCTTCTAAAACTATGTCTGAATTGTATTTAATACCGAGATTAACCCCAAGTGATGTTGAGGAATATTTACATTACAGAGAGTGGTTATCTATTGTTCACTGTATTATCTACAAAAGAAGATTCTTCAGTGGATATAAAGTACTGTACCTAAACAATTTCCTCTCATGATTTGGCTGTGTGTTATTCTATTTGCACTGAACAGAACTAAGATTGTTAATGAAATTATTGGAAGTTTTTGATTTATACTTTAAATATAAAAATATTATTCCATTAAATCATTGATTCTCAATCTTCCTAATGCCACAACCCTGTAACAGAGTTCCTGTGGGTCACATTGAAGACCGCTGCATTAAATCATTAAAAAATTATAATTTTAGACTGTATATGCACTGTCAAATATCTAGAGTTCTTTCAATTCTAAAAGAAATATTTGGTCATTGTATCTCATAGACAAGATGAGTCTACTTAAGCTTGAGCTGGAGGAATAATTCAGTAAATGCTTTATTCTCACCAGATGATCAAGCTGTGGCCTCATTATAATCCTGGGTTAGTTCTAAATAACATATTGAAAAAAATTCTCAATTTTAAGTTAAAATCTACTCATTTCCCTTTTCATTGTTTACTTTTGAGGAGCTAAAAAGAAATACACATCCTTGCCAAAATAATTATGAGTGAATTTGTTCCAATGTCATTTAAAAATATACTTAGTTCTTGTTTCAACAATTGAATGTGCAAAAGTGAATTTGGTAGTTCTCTCTCTTTCTCTCTCTCTCTCTCGTTTAAAGTGGGGGAGACTCACTGGGGTACCACACAGACTCTTAAGTACAGTGAGACCTACCCACACTTGCAGGCATCTCTGAGGAGAAGTGATGAACCCAGGCTGGGAATGCTTGACAGCTAGAAACTGGAAACTTGTTTCAACATCTGCTTTTTGACCGAATCTTGCCAAAGAGTGTTATAGAATTAGAAAACAACAACAACAATAACAAAGATGAAAGAGTCTTCTAGATAAATCTTTAGTAAACTAGACAACTGATGAGGAAGGGAGGAAGCAAAGAACAAGGGTCACGTTTTTACTCTGTACATGGTATTTGCTTTATAGGGAGCCCTCTGGAAAGGCAGAAATGGGATCTGGAAGTGTTGTCTCTGCTTATCTGCACGCAGGGTGGGGAGGAGTGAGCTCTGGTCTGAGTGATAGTAACAGAATTCTCTTCCTGCCGGAGCAGTTGCTCTGTTTAAACCCTTAAGTATTCACTTCTGCTCTGATCACACTGAAGTGGCATAATGGATGACTATCCCAGGCCCGTTTGCTGTAGTATGGGCACATTTCGTTTTACTTTTATACACCATGTTACTGCTTTCTGGTCACTTTCTTTTACGTATTTCAATATTTGAACTGTGCTGTTCTTTGGACAATTTCCTCAACAGTTTTTCACTGGGCTTAGTAATAATCAAACCAAACAAAGAAGAAAAGCAAAGCATTCTGAAAAGATGAAATGTCATCTTGTTTATAAAGCAAACTGTACATAAAGATATTTTATGATTAAGCGATATTTTAATTAATAAATAATAGTTAATTGTGATGCAATAAAATTCCACTCTGTGAACTATTTTCTTGGCACACTTAACCTTTATTTAACTCCAGCAACATAATAATAAAGCTCCATGTATTGACCAGCCCAGTACAGGAACACAAATATGGAAAGCTCTATTAATCATGATGAACTGATCAACTGGCGAATTTATACTTTTATACTTAAGTCAAATATTTTCTGTATAATTTTAATAAGCTACAACATAAAAATTTCATTTTAACTTGTCAAAATCTAAAATTTTGAGATCAATTTGATATAAAAACAAATATTTACAGTTCTCCAAAGATATAAACTCTAGTATATATTTCTTAAGAGCTTGGCATAAGGTCTTAGGCTATCACAGCCTAAGAGAAATAGAACTAATTTGAGGTAATTAATTATATAGAAGTTAAAAGATTTAACTCTTTTATTTTTATTTCATACCAACACTGCCCTCTCCATTTTAAATTATTTGTCTAAAGCCAATATAATATAGAAAAAATTCTAAATGGAGACTTTTTCTTAGAGAGTAAACATTCTGTGGCTACTACTGGTTAAAAATTTTCATTTTTTTCTTGCATTTGAACCAATTGTATGGGGCACTTGTGTCTGCAATGTGGGGTCATTAAGCCTAATTTTATGTATGAATTTAAGGTTTAAAATTCTTCACTTATTTTCTTCTCCTGTCATTTCACATTATTTCTTTTAATATCCATATTAATTTTTAGAGGTGGATAGTTGTTTTGTGTATTAAACAGATACATGAGTGATTTTTAAAGTTATAATCTATATTTGGTGAAAAAAATAAATAACCTGAAATCCAATTTAAAAGTTATTTTGCAAGATACAACAAACAAACTGGACTTTGTGAATTTTTCCAAATATCTTATTATATAATTGACTCTTTTATGTTACTTTGCAAAGCATTTCAGTGCAGGATCCACGAGCCTTATACAATTAAATAAAATAGATTTATCTGTGTTCCCCTTAAGGTAAAATGCATAAATAAAAATATGATCCTTCAAAAGATAATTATTATAGTTACTAATGTAAATGAATTTAATTTAGAGAATACTACACAAAATGATCAAAATGATTCAGCATAAAGACAACTACAGTTGGGCAGGAAGATACTTTAGCACGCTGGCTGGAGTAGTTGACCATGACAAGCAGTAGATATGGAGTTTTTTTCAAACAATGAGAGGAGGGAGGGGTAAACATAGAATCCAGGTCTACCACTTGGGTGCTGCCACTCTGTGTCTCACTGATCCTGGGAACAGTCCCACCACCAATGTCAAAATGGAAATAGCATAGCAATTAAGGGCTCAGATGCCTCATAAATGGAGGTTTGATCGTATCACCAGGTAAGCCACAAGGTCTGTTGAGCTAAGAGCCAAGTATAAGAGGAGTTTAGATACTGGAGGAAAGGGTGCTGGGGACTAGCTCCGAGGTCATCAGCAGCAATGACTCTATAGTTTGGGCTAAATTCTTTTTGCTGTATGGTCCTTTAGCAAGAAAGAGGCACAGGAACCACGAAGAAGATGTTCAGTACATGGATGGATTGACAAATCATGCTACATGTATAACATGGAATATTATTCAATCACAAAAAGATGGAGATCTAGTATCTTTGGTTAAATCTGAATACTCGCAAATGAAGCATCCCTAGAATGCAAAAACAAGCACCACATGTGCTCGATACTAAGTTGGAAAGAGTTGGTCAACACCTGTGTGCTCATGTGAAAGCAAAACTCAATGAAATGCAGGGAGGGTGGGGGAAGAGGATGGTACATTCCTGCTCACCAGGTACATTTACAGGTACGTTCCACACTCTGGACCAAGACACACCTGTATCTCTGACTCTATCCTCACAAGAGCAAACTATGTACCAAGATGAATACACCTCCATAATAATCTGAAATTTTTAAAAAAGAAGCTATTTCCTGAATGCACATGAGGAAGGCAATCTGTGTGTAGTAATGAGTTGCTTGTAGTGGCCTTGGCCATGTGCATGAAAGACGTCCACAAACAGGGAATGTGATTGAGCCAAGTCCTACCACTGCTCTCACCCATTTCTGTGTGTGCACTGAGGCCAGTGTGCCCAGTGCCGGCTTCCAGTCAATGACTGAGTGTGGCAGGACCATTTCTCTAATAAATGACTTTGGTTCAAAGACTACCCTACATCTCTGAGGAATTTTTCTGAAATTAAACTGTGTGATCTATGATCTTTCCATACAAACTTCTACCTCCATTCCTGGCAATACAGCCAGACTTGCATTGCAATATGGCAGCCAACATTGAATGTTAGAAAAAAAAAAAAAAAATCCTTGCACATGTAACTTAATGTTAACATTTGACTCTCAGAGGGCCCAGAGTAAGCTGCCTGTCAGCACATTTTTCCTCTTGTCTCTCCTACAGCTTTCTAGGTCAAACAAACCTCTTCATTCCTGATCATATTAATTTAAAGAATAACCACTTCTATGCTTCCTTCTCCATGATATCAATATTCTCATTAGCTTTGCAGTAAGCTTGCCTTTCAGATCCTCTTTTTTCTTCTGCACTTATTTTTTTTTTACATACACTTCAATCACAAGTTCTCACGGTTAGATTCAAGAACTATTTGCTACCCATAACTGCAGTGCCTAAAAATTTCAGTTTAAACATTTTACTCTCTCTCTGTCTGCTCTATTCTTGTCAGTTTAATGATTGGCCCACACCAAGACCCACTTTCCGTTGATTCTGTCTCATTTTCACTGGCTTCAGGCATTTGATGTCTTCATTTTTCAAAACAAATTCAATGATCCATTATTTTATTCTCTCCTTTACTAAGAGCCTAATGTCTTTTCTAGGTTATTCACAATTCGGGTTAAACTGAACTTTCCATTATGTTATTTTGCACCGGTTCAATTGAATGTGGATTAAAAAAAGTGCCTATGCTGATAAGTCTCACTTTAAATTTGTTGTCATGAAAGTAAAATACGCCTAGAGGCAGCACAGGTCTTTTGAGGACTATTTTCAATCTTAGGAAATCTAGAAAATTTGTAAAGATGAAGTCAATCTCTTTATTCACAAAAACGTGTGAGTGAGATAATTAATTAACGTTTCCAATGGCAGAAATTCTCACTCTCACCTGTGGTTTAGGAAATGACAAAAGCCAGACAGGTCAGTTCTTAAAAAAAAAAGAAAAAAGCTGCCATGGACCAGGGGAGGCGGCTTGGATCTTGAACTTCCCAAGCATATATTCAATGATGGATTAGACATAGTCATGAAATGGAAAAGAAGGTCAGGCCTCTAATGACAGGGGGGAACTATTTTCATATGTGGCCCAAGAGTGAAACTCTCCTTCAGAACATGTTGTAAGTTGTTAACACCTGACCCCTTTCAACTAGAAAAGAAACTGATGATCGATGCTCTAATTATAGGCTTAGTATTTGGAAACTGATAGCAAGATCAGGTTTGTATCACAACCTCTGGAGAAAAGGCTAATCCCCATTCATTAACTCATTCAGTTAGTCAATCAATAAATCAATTAGCCTTTCACTGTATGTTTATTGAGTCTTTTGTTCCTGGCTGGTGTTTTGCCACTCTTCCGATCATCAGGCCAGGGAAAGATTCCTATCTTAATCCCAAGGGGAAACAAGCCTATAAGCATAAATTCTGTTTCCTATTAAAACTTGGTGACAATACAGCCATCTACTTCTTTGCTAAAAGCTAATTTTGCATAAGAGTGACACAAAAATGGATTTTAGTACACATGCCATTTATCAACCTATAAACAATGCCTTAGCATAAAACAAAAACCCTTTATTTGAATGCATACATTGCCAAAAATCTTATAGACTATTATAAGATTTATGACAGCTTTCACAGCATTCTTTTTCCTGGCATCCACTTGAGTGCATTAACTTTGAACAGAAACTGTTTGGCTTGAATTGTGAATATGACTTCAAACAATAAAAGCAGAGGAATCCATAGTGCAGCTGCTTTCTTGTATATCAATACACAAGTGTATACATATTGAACCATATCCTGGTGCTTTCAGGTAGCTGCAGGTTCACTTTAAGTTCATCCGAAACACAAAAAGGGCTGTCTGGCAAGTTTAGGTGTTAGTAAATTGCAAAGTATTGGTTGATATAGTGAAAAAAAAAAGAATGAAGAATTCAGTGTTATACCTTTATTACATGTGCACTGAAGCAAGAAATGTGAATTTTAAATCTGATAAAAATAATTTTTTAGAACTCAAATAAAATTACAAAGCAAAGGCTAAGAAGCTCATCATATGATTTTCAAGGAGAATATCAATACAAATATTCCAAAAATAATTAAAATTCTGAATTAATGTTGATTCATCAGAAAGAAATATTTGTGAAATAGGAGTGCTAGATTCCCCAAAATGTAGTTCATATTTTGTAATAACATTGCATCAGACACATAAACTCTCTAGCCAAATATAAGTATCTAAAAATAGAATATTGTCCCATCTTTTATTATTTCACAATATTTTTCTGTCATTCATTCAATTAATATATGAAGGTGAAGAAAAAAATACGGTTTTTTGTACACTACTTGTGGTGAGTCCATCAAGACCTGCTATAGAATCCTGAAATAATTAGGAGATTTAGGAAAAACCACCTGGCTTAATTATCTTTCAATATCATAGTGATCATTTTCAACACCTTCCCAATACAATGAGAGTCGGCACTGTGTTCTTCTAATTTTGCAGTTGTCAAAACCAAACCTACTGTTAATTAAATTAATCAGGGCACCACAGCTTATAAATTCTACCTCTAAGTTAGAATAAAATGCTGAGTGTCTGATACCCCAAACCATAGTGCCAAGCATAATATATTGTAACTCCTAAATTAATATCATAAAATGATGAAACTTTGGTGGATTAGAAGAAAAAGAAATTTTTAGTCTTATACAAGCAAAGAATTAAAATTTATTGAAGGTATTTTAAGTGAAATGCATTAACTGGGATTATTTAAAAAATAACATATTCCCTGCTTTGATAGTACGAATATTTAATTATTCTAGATGTCCCTAGACTATCTAATTATTCTACATGTTCTAGAATATTCTATCATAAGTATCATATTTGGTTAATATTGCTGAGAGATTAAGTTGCTTAATTAAGCCTAATTTAACATTCTATGCTCCCATATTAATTTCTGCCAAGATCGAACTTCTCACCTGATATAGAATAGTACTGTCAGGGTTCTTTACATAAGTTACAAACTCCACTAGGAGGTCACCATATTATATTTGTATCCTGATGACTTGGGTTCACACAATTTCTGCAACCTAGTAATTACTTAAAGTTGTTGAAATAAACAAAATTGCTATCATGGTTAAAGAACACTCTATACTTGGAGATTAGTTAATTTTGTTTACAAACTTACAAAAATATTATTTCTTTCAGGATACATAATTCACTGAAGTATACATATGTATGTTACAGATACTATTTACCACAATGACACAAAATTAGTTAATATTTCATGAGGAATATAATTTTATTTTGGGTTTTTCTATTTAATAAATCATCTTACTATAGTGGAACTAGGGACTTAGCAAATGAGTTGTGATTAAAGTGGAATTTTGATAATCCTACAAAAATATATGAATTTTATATGAAACTTGAAATTTAAGACTAAATTCTGTTAAGAAGGAACTCTAGGAAATGAATTTTTATAACCCAAACCTTCTTCTCTGAATTAAATTAAATCATGTGGAAGTTTTGTGTTTTAAATAATGATGGATCATTACCACGAGAAAAAGTATTTTTGGGGAAAAGATGTTCTAAATTAACATTAAGCTGTAATTCATTTTTTAAATAACTTTACCAATGTTATGAGTATAAACGTGGCGATATAGCCTTTTGCATTTGGCTATATTCAAAAGGCTGTATTTGTGTCTGCACAAAGTTATTGGTACCTGTAGCAGTCGACTTGAAGCGTCAAAGTCAGTGATAAAGTTCACCGTCCATCACACCCCCTGCAGGATGGCACCAGGGTTTTCTCACACTGAATAAATTGTGGAAATCAAATTTATCCAGGTAAAACAGAAAGCTTAATGTTTTTTATGAACAATATAAAATGTAACCCATTTCCTTGTAAGTACCTAAAAATCAAAAGCTCAAAAGTCTCAGAATAAACGAAGCAGGGTACTTAATTTCAATAAAGAAGGCACATTTTTCGAATATGCTTTTTCTACAATAATATTTATCCTTGCTTCTTTCCTGACTGCTGAGGTCCACTGAGTAATAATGATTGTGCTATATTTTTGAAATGAAAAGGTTTGTGGTGTTTTTTAAATTTAAAACACTGATTAATTTACCATGCCATTATTCAATAAAAGGAACAGGGCTCCAGACTGCTTGGCTGAATGTTGATTATTGGAAGAGAAAATACAGAAGATGCATCTGGACCATCTTGCAGTGACAGAATGCAAAGAAGTGCTCAAAAGTGAGAAAAAATCAAATCAAACAAGCACAAACAGTGGTGAGGATGTGCCAAAGGACCCGGGACCAACTTCTAATGACCCACGCTGGACCAATTTAAGAAACAAAACAGATAAATTAATTTTAGATTCTAACTCAAAGTATGACTTAACTATGCATGAGATACCCAACATAAACAAATAATTGAGTACACAAAAAATGAGGGAGAGAAAACTCTCCTGTGCAGAAGAATTCTAAATAATTTATGTGGATACTCCAGTCTCCAGCAGATGAAGCAGAATTCCTTGTTCCTTGAGCTGCACATAGTGACTTCCGTGAAAGAGCACAGCATGGAAATGAGAAAGAAAGAACAGCTGCTCAGTAGAGGAAGCAAGTGCACAAGTTCAAGGTCATCCTGTCCGGGTCCTGCCCCAGGGGCAAGGTCCTTCAAGACCTGTGGAAATGGCAGCTACCAACTGGGAAAAATAAAAGTAAAGGCGGGGAGAGACAAAGGGACAGGACACAAAGAACAGAGTTTCCACGAGTGGGCACAGGGTCCACCGCAGCTTCTGGGCCTTCAGTGAGTGGCCCTGAGTGTTTGTTCCACCCAGCTTATATTTAAGGCAGCAGCTCTCAACCTGTGGGTTGTGACCCTTTTAGACTGTATTAAAGGGTTGCAGCATTAGGAAGGTTGAGAATCACTTATTTAAGGTTATTTTCTTACATAGCTGAGGGGGTAAGTTGAGAAAGGGAACAAAAACATCAGCAGCTTCTCTGAGTAAGCATGTAAGTTCTTATTCTATCTGTAATCATCAACTTTAAGGGTCTGGACAGCCTTGAGAATTCCAGAACCTGAACCTTGTGTGGGGTAGCCTCATGTCTGTGGTCACACATACAGATTCCTCGGGAGAGGTTAGACCCCGCTAGTTTCTCTGTGTAGTAGAAGCGATGGCATCAGGCTTTTCTGAAGAATTGGTTGACAAGAGGAATTTCCCCCTATCTCCATCCAGAGCTGTTTCCCTCCATGACTAGGGTACCAGCCCACCTGCCCTATCTCAAGCCTTGAGCTGCTTCCTTGATCTTCCCCTGGCTATTATACAAATCTCCACAAGGGGTATTTGTTTTGAGGGTTGACTGGGCAGATGTCAGCCTGGTTATGTTCCTCACTAGGCCTTGCACGCAGCAGCTTCTGCTATCGCCATTCTTCAGAGTGCTTACAGACCCGCAGGGGTGGTGTTTGCAAGCTGTATCCCTCACAGATCAGCCTTCCAGTAAAAGCAGAAACTGCCCAGACAAGTAATTCAACTGTTAGTTTAAAAGTAAGCTAGCTAAATTATTTTTATTCTGCCTTGCTCAGCTTATTTCTCTGTTTTCTCCCTTTACCGGGGATGTTCTCCCTTGCACAGACTGGGGTCTTTTGTCCCCATTCTCCCTGCAGACTCAGGTGAAGAGGCAGCAGGTGGTTATAATCCACATCAGCAGCAGGTATTCTAGATACAAAAAGATAAAAAAGTCATGTTACGTCTGTGGCCTTTCCTTCAAAAGTCCATATTAATAGTCTAATCCTCCAAAAAAATCACCAAGCAAATTTCAATGGAGGGAAAGCCTCCAGAATAATTCGCCAGTTTTCCACAAAAGCATTCATCAAAAACAACCAAAATCTGTATGACTATCATACCAAGAGGGACGCTAAGGAGATAAGAAAATAGAATGAGATGTGGTATTGCAGATGGAAGCCTGGAACAGAGGGGAGGGCATCATGAGAAAGAAAACAAAACACAACCTGAGGAAATCTGAAGAAAGCATGAGCCTTAGGTAACAATAGTATGTCAGTGTTGGTCCACAGCTGGTGACCAAGGTACATACTGCAGCAAGATTTCAACAATAAGGGAAATTGGCCGTGGGGTGAGTGGGGTCTCTCTGTGCTGCTTGCCTTCTGAGTAGTCTTGCAAACCTAAAACTATGTAAAACAAAACATTCAAACCACCTAATTGTCCTGGTAAGATTTTTAATAGCAGTAGACAAAGCTATTCTCAAATTTCCTCGTATTAGTAAAGAAACAAGGATAGTTAAAACAATTTCAGAGGGAACAAAAAGCATTACATGGGACAAACCAATCTACCTGATTTCTTATATAGTAATCAAGAGAATTTCCAGAGAGAATAGACACACAGATCGATGCAGCAGAGTAGAAAACTCAGAAATAGGACCACAAAAATATACCCCATTGATTTTTGACAAAGTTGCAAAAGCAATTCAATGGAGGACAGATAGCCTTTTCAAGTGGGCTCAGAGCAATTGAAGAGCCCTCGCCAAAATAATAAGCTTCGACCTGAGTCTCACACCTCACACAGAAATGGACCCAAGCAGATCATGGATGTACATATAAAATACAAAACGGAAAAAATTTAGAAGAAGAACAAAACAAACATTTCATAGACTTGACACAGAAGACATGGTTAATAAAATAAATAATTAATATCTTAGACTTCATTAGAATTAGGAAAAAGAACAAGCATTTGCTTGACAGACCCTCTTAGGAGATGAAAAGACAAACTACAGAGCGGGAGGCAATCCTGGAAACCCCATATTTGATATAGTCCTAATATGGAGAAAATATAAATAACTCCGAAAACTACAAGGGAAACAGTCCAATTAAAAAACAAGAAAAAGACAGGACAAACATTTCACCAAAGAGGTTATACTGAAGGCAAATCAACACATGGGGAAATACACAATGTCAGTACCCACTATTCCCGTTTTTCTCTTCATCTCAATTTTGTATGAATGAAGAGACACCATGAAAGTGAGGGAAATCAATATATCAATGGTAATAAGGAACGCGCTCATCAGCTGAATCTTTACCATGTCTAATAGTATTAGCAACGTTGTGATTTATTAATTTATAAATACAGAACATGATATAACCAGATAATATCAATACTTTGATCAGAAAAAGAATATATATATATATATATATACACACACACACAGGCACATATATATCATATGTTCGCAAGAGAAATATAATGTTGGATTATCCACTGTGACACAAAGTCGAGTCTCAGTAAGAACTTTACTAATAAGTTCATGAACTTGAGCAGTAACAGACTGTCCTTCCAAAGACCAACATCCAATGAGAAAACCACTCAAAATATAGATGCGATTATCTTCCCATCTTAGTTTTGACTTACTCTGTCTTATCTCCTTTTCGCCTCTTTTCTCTTAATCTCCGTCTATCTAGCAAAACAAATGATTTTGATTTTCCTCCCTATGATGTTTTGATTTAGCATGAGAAACTTAGTCTTAACAATTTTCTTATTTCCTGGAAATTGTCTCTTAAAATACAGCTTCATTAAGTAACAATTGAAGGCTTTAACATAAAATTGTCAATAGACTAGGAAAAACATTTGGATAGCTTGATTGTAAAGTAGGTAAACTTTGTTATACCCACCAGAGACGATCTTGAAATTGTAATTTATAGCTCATTTTACTCTCTCCCCGGTGTATAGTACCGTAATAACTCATTAGTCATGGTGAGTAACCCCGGACAGAATATTTCTTTCATTTCTTTTGTATCTATCTCAATTGTGGTGCTAGAGTGGAGATGAAAATAATTATTTATCACAGAATAGAAACATGATTATAAATGTACTGATGAAAATATCTGTTTTAACTAATTTCTTTTCTTTCAGGGCAAGATTACTAAAAATTAATACTAAGCAACAGGATCACAGTTGCATCACTTGGGAGAACCAATAAATTGACTCATATTGGAGGGTGTGACTTTTAACTAAAACTTAACAGGCCACCATGTTGCTCCAGAATGAAGCAGGGGAGAGGTGGCACCTGTGGCTCAAGGAGTAGGACATCAGCCCCATATACCGGAGGTGGTGGGTTCAAACCTGACCGGCGCCAGAATGAAGCAGGGGTAGATGGTAACAGTTTTAGTTTAACATTTCCTAGTTTGCAAAACCGTAATCTTGAGCTATATATGCATAATATGTATGAAGTGGAGTTTGTAATTATAGAAAGAAAAGAGAGAACAGAGAGAAAGGGAGAGGACATGAAGGATTTTAAAACTGGTAATATTTAAAATGAGAATAATTGCTATTAAAACAATGGGAATCTTGGGGAAAGGGCTTATAAAACTAGGTATGTCTTGAAGTCACTCTTGGCTGTGCTGATGAAAGGTAGGAACGTTCCATCAGAAAAAGGAGATATTCCAAGAGGAAAAAGCTGAAGATTTAGTGTGAAAGGGGCATAGGGTAAATAACATATAATGGGCCTTTATTAGGGTAAGCAGGTGTGAAGGGACCCCGGGGAGCTGAGTGCCAGTTTGTGGAAATAGCTCAGACTCTGAGCATTTGTAATTACACAGGATTTTCCTTTGGGTTTACTTGTTTATTTGTCTGTTGGTGATTGCCTGAACTTTTTAAATTAAAATTTTGAGGAGAAGAAAGTTCCTGCCTTAAAACCATTCTTTGCATTCTTAAAAGGGCTCCAGAGAGCAACTTTAAAGTTTTATGAAGGTATTTTTAAAAATAAGTTTTATTTTTATTGTACATTTTACATTTCTCTTTACTCCACTCTGGTTAGGAGAGAATTAATTTAGAAAATAAAAGAAAGTGGCCCCCAATGTCTTCCAAATTGTTTTCATTGTACTTTATAAAGATTAAATCGGGTAAACTTAACTGTGGTGAGGATTTAGTGGTGTTTAAAGAGTAGTAAGGACTGGAAAGGTGGATTACTTTTCACTCTTTTAGAAAGAGTACTATGGAAAGTTTTTAAGGAATGTTTTTATTTTGTTAATTTTTATTGTGCTTATTAAGATAAATTATCTTCATATAAGTACAATTTTTGTTTGCACAGAAAAATAGCATAAAAGAAGAAAATAAAGTGCTTTGTGTGGCAAAGTCATGCTAAAAAAGAAAAAAATCCTCTGTCTACACATTTGGATGTATGAAAACAATATACAAAGTACATGGAAAAGAAAAATACACTCACAGAAAAACATGAAAAGATACTCCACCAAAAAGGAAAGAAAGGTGGGCAGCGCCTGTGGCTCAAAGGAGGAGGGCACCAGCCCCATATGCCAGAGGTGGTGGGTTCAAACCCAGCTCCCGCCAAAAACTGCAAAAAAAAAAAAAGAAAGAAAAAAAGGTGATTTGAAAAAGAGCATTGCTAATCTGGCATTTTCATTTCTGATCCTATCTGACATTTATGTAGTAATTTTGACTGCAAATAACAAAATATTTCTAAATATCCACTTACTGTTTTTGAAGTACACTTTGAATGACTGAATTGATGTGTTTGGTGCTCAGACTAATTTATTGATTAGTTAATATTAATATCTGGTTAGTTTTTACACAATTATTTTGCTGATAGATTAAGTCAAAATTAAGGTAAATTAATAAGAAAATGTTTATTTCCAAATATCATGCACCTGGGGTGAATCACAAGAGTGCTTTTTCAAAATTTCAATGAAATTCAGGTATATTTATACATGACTTTTAGAAGAGAGGGAGAGATGTGGAGGACAGGTGCAACAAAATTGTTGCTAGGGAGGATGAAGGGATAGGGAAACAGATCGGCTGGTGAATTAACCTAGAGACAGGCATATTCTCTAGAATGCTGTGGGCCACGTCTGGTCACATTCCTCATCTTCTTTTCCTGCAGGATATTGAGATACTAGAGAGAGGAAAGGAAGGCAGCTGCCCTCTGTGGTCTTTAGATCAGGTCAGTCAGTTTTATGTAGATAGAGGGATCGCCCTTTCCAAACGCTTTCTGATATCCAAATGGCCTTTAATTCAAAGTATTCTTTATATCAAAGAGATATATTCTATTCACCCCTAATTTGAAGTGAAATTTCCTTAGCTTTTTCACCATCCGCTTGTCAAGGGATGAGCAAACTGGAGTCTAGACATACAAAGGTAATGATTAGCAAAATGCAATGGAGAATCTGATGATGAAACGAGGCAGATTAACCTCCAAAGTATTTCCTAAGTGATAAAAAAAATGTCATATAATGTAATAAAGAGTCTAGAAAAGGGGAAAGTTTACATCCAGAGATCAGTAGTTGCCATGGCCTGGGGATAGGGGGTGGATGGTGAAAGGGCGAGAGGGATGTTTTGGAGGAATCAACATATTTTTCTCGACTGTGGCGTTCATTCTGGTATTTGTCGCAACTCACCAAGATACACACCCCAAAGGGGTGAATTTTCATGTGTATAATTTAATTCCATTAAAACCGACGTAAACTTTATAGAAAATGTATACCCATACCTTTCGAGACATTTGGAGAATTATCAAATTCATTTTCTTGAACTTGGAAGAGTATTTGTAATTGCTTTATTAACTTCTTCCTCTTTGTTCTTAGAATTCTCCATTATGTTCCTTTATATGTAATTTGGGCTTGAGTTTTTCCACTTACCATAAAATAACATCACTGTACTCAATGCTGGAGTGTGTCTGTATCTACAAGAAAACAGCCCGTTGCCTCCAATTGTCTCTCCGCAGGAGGCCACGTTTGATGCCTCTTTCTCCCCCAGCAGGTGCGAGGTGGAGAGAAGGATGGTGGCTGTGCCCACAAGGTTCTAACAGCTGGACTTTCCACACATAGCCTTTTAGGTCTGTGGTTATCATGGCTCTGGCATGACTGAATTTAAGTACACCGCTGCTGAAAGATGGTCAAAGAATTTTAAAATAAGGTTGCTCTGTGGAGATTCAAACGTGGATTCTAGGTCATCCTGGCAAAAGGAAAGGCAATAGTATATCTTCTGCAACACAAATATCATATAGCTAGAATAATTTTAGATAGATCGCAATTGACTTTTAAAAGTCTTTTATTTACTGAGGAGAAAATAAAGAATTGTGGTCTCACCAATTAAAAAAAATGATAGACATACATTATGGTTAGACAATTCTTTCTGAAATGTCGCCATAGTGGTTTAAACTAATATATGTACTTAAAATCTGAATTAATGATATTTATGGAAATATGAGCATTTTAATTATTTCATCCTCAAAACTTGTAATCTTGATAATATATCTGAAATGCAACAGGTCTTATTAATTAAGAATTGTGAGTAAGGTATTTAAAAAGAAGATATCTAATAAGGATAGATAATTATAGGACTTATATACAAAATGTCTAAACCCTTGGAATATTATATTTAAATCATAGGCATTTTCCCTCTCTTTCTCTTCTCCTTTCTCTCTCTCACACGAAGTCATGCAAATAAATTAGAAAAGGCACAAAAACCAAATTATTGAAAGGTATTATTAGTAACATGCTTTATATTTTTCCTGCTATATCCAAGCATTTTCTGTGTGTACTGAGTCTGTCCTCTAATGGAAATATATGGCTTCTACCTTCAGAAGCTCTCTTATGCAAACTGTCAGAATCTTTCTTATGGTTTGTACTTGAATGATTTTTAACATAAGGACTTACGTGAATGTAATAACATCAGTATATCCAGCCTTGTTAAGCTACACTGACCTGCCTACCCCATCAGAAAATGAACTTTGTTATGCACACAAACTGATTATTCCTCTACCAACCAGAAACCGGACAGGACTTACGATACGTGTGAAGTGATTAGTCTGCATGAAAATTCCACTTGTTTGTAGATAAAATTTGAAATAGAAAATACTCATAAGGTCGTCATCATCATCTATCCTACCACATTACGAGTCTTAGAAGCATTAGTCATTCTAATTTTAAATTAAATCCACTTTTAAAATAAGTTGACAAAAATACATAACCACAATTTTTAGTAGCTCCATTTTCCATAGCAGTTTAGATAATATTACATTTTTCAGTGTTGTTCCGTGTCCAGAAATATATGCTGTGTGTTAATTAAAAACACACATAACACAGGATAGAAAATATACGGGGCCAATTTAATAAGAATAAAGTTAGAGAATGGCATTTCAGCCTAATGATATCACCTATTCCAAATCTCCTTTCAGGACTGTTTGAAGCCCCTAATTAACTGGCCATTAGTAACATCAATCCCCTGCTGGCTTTAATCATTTCTCAAACTTACAGAACACTGGGTACTAACTACCCTCTGAGGCATATACATTACCTTCAAATTTCTCTTTTCAGGTGGAGACTGTGAAAGCTGCTTCACCTGTTTTCTTGCTACACCCAAGAGAACAAGTGGAGGACAGTTCTAAAATCCAGGATGGAAGTTCAGTACCTACCAATTAGAGGGATTTTTTGCATCTGCATACAATTCATTTTTTGTATATTGAAAAATGACTGTCAGTGAGGGGCTGGGGGAATGCAGATGAAAAACGTCAGCTCAAGTCATAAATAAAATGTCAATCCTAGTTCACGTTACATTTCTAAATGTCTCAATCTTTGAGGAGGAAAACAATGGATATATCATCAATCATTGGGGTCGATTATATGAATTAACAAGGACACAGAGGGGTCCTGATCCTGTGCTTCTGAAGACACAATTTTATATGTGTAGCTTTCTCAACTTTGAGTCTTTTACTACTTATTTATACTATGAAACACAGAGATTTTGTTAAAGGAAATAAGTGAAATTATGGGTCAGTCTTTGAGTTCTGAGGCAAACTCTAAGATTGTTAACGTTCTGGATTTTCTTCTGACGTAAGCGTTTCCATGACCCCTGTTCTTCTATTCTTGATCACTAAAGACTCCCTCTCCCTCTTACTCCACACCTAATTAATTGGTTATTCCTGCAGAATTCAGTGGACTGATTGGTATCGTTTTATACCCCTTTCTACTTGTGGAGATCTATGACTCATTCAAGATTCTACTCTACTGCAAGCTAAAAAACTAACTTATAATAGTTTTACAATTGCTGAGAAAAGACACAGGTTACACATACATGTAAACGACTTCCTTTCTATGGAAAAAAACATTTGCGGAAATATCAGAAAGTCCACATAAGTTCCCCGAGTCCTAGTGACCTCCTGGGCAATACAGGTGGACTGAGGTGGAATCCAACACTTGAAGTGGGCAGAATTTTAGGAGAGGAAAATGTGAGCCGTACTAGCAGCTTGTTTAATAGGCACACCCCATCTCTGAGGCGAGAGGTCTCCTTACTCCTTGTTCACTGAGCACGTTCGGGCCGCCTTGCCAAGTAGACCAATCAAAGAGGGTCCTTTGTGTTCTTGGACACACAAGACATGGGGGAGCCTCTCACAATACAAGTTTCCATGATACCATCTGGGCATTGACCTTGTAATTACTAAGGTCACAATTTGTGTCATTTTCTCCTGTATCTCCAGCTATGATTTAACCTCCAAAATGTAATAATTTCCCAAAAGGTTCTTATGATTTCTCACTCTTCCATTCAATATCCTGTACTATTAAAAGCTTAAAATATGACCTGAATATATGTGTGTGTGTAATTCTAGCATATAAAATTATATTCCTAATTAAATTACAATATCCATGAAAATATGTAAATTCAACAAGTTCTTATGACTTTCATTAATTCACATGACAGTTCAGGTACTATCAGATTAAAGATTTGTACATTCTCTTAGAGACATAGAATATAGGTAACCAGTACTTGTTATTTTCTAGAATTACACAGGTTGTCCATAAAGTTTGTGTGCAATTTATAATAGCCAATGAATTTAAATTGCACACAAACTTTATGGACACCCTGTATATACACGTTACTCTTTACAATGTTCAAAATATGGAAGAAACACTCAAATTATAAATCGTCTTAATATGTCTGCTGTGATTCTAGGTATGCAATTAAACTAAATACTCGTGTTGTGCATATTAACTTGAAAGTATTTGGAAGCTTAATAGCCCTTACTGGGAAATCTTATTTGAATATTTAATTTGTAGATTTATATGACCAACATGCAATTAAAAACTGAAAGGCCAGAATAATTCTTTCTCCACCTAACATTTCCATTCTCTATTTTTCTTATAGTTGTTTGTCTAAGGGTTGGACTTCTTACATTTAAGATTATATTAAGGACCAAAATATAAACTGATTATATTCTGACCTAGAAGTGTACGATGGCCTATATTTTCTACGTTTGTTTACACTTATTTTTAATAATTTTGTCCTTTAAAAAGGGATATTATGGCTCGGTGCCTGTGGCTCAATCGGCTAAGGCGCCAGTCACATACACCTAAAGTGGCAGGTTCGAATCCCCAGCCCGGCCCGCCAAACAACAATGATAGCTGCAACCAAAAAAATGGCAGGGCGTTGTGGCCGGCGCCTGTGGTCCCAGCTACTTGGGAGGCGGAGGCAGGAGACTCGCTTGAGCCCAGGAGTTGGAGATTGCTACGAGCTGTGATGCCATGGCAGTGTACCCAGGGGGATAGCTTGAGGCTCCGTCTCAAAAAAAAAAAGTCCTTCCTTCCTTATGACCCCCACATGGCTAGTCAACTGTACATTACTATATATCTAGCCATGTTATTTTATCTCCCAAGAGCTCAAAATACTTTAATTAACTCTCAAAATATTTGACATGCCACTTTTCTAAAATCAGATACTAATTCTTGCCTCATATCTTTTTAAAATGATGCTAGACTCTCATTATCATTGATACAGCTGTGTCTACAGAAAGAAAACGGAAGTGAGTACCTGGCAAGGATCAGATAACTATGAACTTCAGCTACGTAAATCATGTCCTAGGATGAAATACTCTTGCTAACACCCAAACAGATAGTTAATTCAGTCAATTTAGTTCAGTAACTGTTTTCAAGCCATGTGCTTGGTGTATGTGCGCAAAGCAAACAGTTGACTGGTTTTAAATTTCCATGATATTCGGCGGTGTGGCATTTCACATGCTTGGCTCAAGTTCTGTTCAGCTTATGGAGAGGCTAACAATGTTTTAAATGACATTTTTTATTGTTTTTGTTTTTCTTCTGATGATGGCTGGTTAAAAATATTCTCAAATGCTAAAGGGAATCTGATTGGCTCAGATGTAGTCACAGTTTTGATTTACATATTCAGAAATGCTTAGGTATATGCTAGATGAACCGTGATTTGCATCTAGCCAGCGACTGGTGAGCTGTTGCAGTCCTGGATGTAGATCCATTTAAAAAGTCCCACATGGAGCTGGGGAGTACAAGACACTGTAAACCTTGGTAACTGCACGATATTTCAGCCCCTCTTGTGCATGCTCTCCTGATCAGCAGTTAGGAACCAAAGCCACAAATGTTTACCAAATTGAAAATCACTGGACACTCGTGTTCAAATCGAGGATCTGTTTCCAGTTACCAGTAACAGAATCCAGCACAACCAAACTACCCAAATTGCCGAGGATAAAAGGCTGAAAGTTCACATAAATCTGTGCTAGCTGAGCTTAAGTTCAAGGTTTTAATCATAAGTGAAAAGCTTTGTATGTTGAATTGATAAATAATGATACATATTCCTATGTAGGGCGTTTTATAGTATATTTAAAGTTGATTTTTGTTATTTCACTGATAATTTTTGATATATATGTTATTTTCTTAGTATCACCTAAATAATTGTAAATCATTTCTTAAAGGAAGTTTATCTGATTTTCAAGTAACTATTTGCTATTTCAAGTAACTATTACCTGTTTGCTATTTATTTAACAACAAATATTAATATATACTAAGTACCTCCTTATGGCAGGCTTAGGTGTGCTTATGGAAACACATAAATGAATAGAACAGTCCATGTTCTCAAAATACCCAGAGTGTAGTAAGAGAAACACATACATGTAAATAAATCGTTGATGTATTCTATAACAGAGATAAATGTTGTACAGGATTTAATGAGGACCCACGTGATGCCAGTCTCCTATGGTGGAAAGGTGCCAGGATGAGCTACTTTATTCTGAATTCTCTATTTGGATGAACTAATATAAAGAAACAGCTTGTGAACCCAGTGATAGGCTAGAAATCTTTACGGATGAAAAAAATGTCTTGAAAAATTGTTGATATTTAGAAATAATTTAAGCTTCCTAGTTTATCTCCTAATTCCAAATGAAGAGAAACAAAGAAACTGAATAGACCACGGGCGTGGGTAAGACGCCTGCAATCTCCTTACGCAGCACAGTGGATGATATTGGTGGGTGCTCTGCCAGACCCACAGCTGGGGGCAGCAGCACATCTGGCCGTGACCCTGCAGGCAAAGTAATCAAACCAAGAAAGGCTGGCCTGCCTCATTCTTCTCCACAGTGCATGTAACATTGAAAGTTATCGTTTTCCTAAAGCATTATTTTGGTGCCCTGCAGATCAGAATGTGTTTATATAGTTTGCATAAGTAAGATTTGGTAAATAACCTGCTTTTCTGGGAACCGATCCAAGTGAAACCTCCAGTCTTTTGAAGTTTATCCCTTAGTGATTCTTAGGGAGAACGTCGCTTTTTTGAAGTCCCACTGAAGTATTTAGTGACTTGCTTCAGGGCTACCAGGGAGACTTTGAACAGAGAACAAATGGCTCTTTTTCTGATTTCCTCTGTGGCCATTGTAATAACACATTCAAAAAATAGCTGATCATGTTACAGTAGCCGGACACACTTGAAGATACTGACCACACCCACTGGGCTTCATTGCTGTATCTGGATTTCCGTGTCTGGTCCTCAGCCTGCAATACCCTCATTTCTCATAAGAGGAGATATACCATAATTTGTAGTTGCTTTGTAGGTTAATACGTTTCATATATTTCAGTGAAGAATAGAGATTCGAAGCATAAACATTATTTCTAACAAAGTATTTTGTAGAAGTTTCACAGAATTCAGAAAAAATATAGACCTTGCATAAAATCAGTTGATAAAAGTCAGACGCGATTACCAAAGCTAAGTTGTTCTATGTTATGCGGTCTACACTATGTACACAAGTCCAGAATTCAGTCTAACTCATCTTCCCATCATTTCCATTCCCAAGCCTCACTTCATTTATCTCAATTACTTCAAAAGAAGAAAACCAATTTTATCTCCCAGTCCCCACCCACAACTTGATCAATCAATTAGTTCTTTACTATACAGACAAAATCTTTCCGTGTGACATGAGCTTATATTTTAAACACAATGGGGAAAGAATCAAATTATTTCATCACTTCTTATTAGCTGGATTAAATAAAAATGGAATTTCAACTATTTTTCTAGCACTGAAATAGAATTTAGAGAGTATAGTCTAATTCTCATATCTTAAAAGTTGGAGAAAGGGAAGTCTAGACAGGTTAGTGGACTGCAAAATCAAAAGGGGTCATAGGTCACAGGAGGCAGATTCATAAAAGAATCAATTCAATGTATAGTGTGTAAGATAAGGACAAAAATTGTCAGAGTAAATAAGAGTTAAAAATAAATGCTGCGGGAGGAAGGAGGGCATTTGGGAGAACTTCACCTAATGTGCATGATGCAAAGGTACATTTTAAAACTATGAAGAGAGTGTAATTGTCTTACCACAACTAATAAGTAAGCAAGGTGACGGATGTGTTACTCAGTTCAATGTAAGCCTTCCACATTGTATATCAAATCAGTACACTGAACCCCATAAATGCATCAATGTACATAGTTAGGATTTCATAAGAAATAATTTAAAATAAAAGTAAATGCTGATTAGGTCAGGCAGAGTGGCACGCACCTGTAATCCAAGCACTCGGGGAGGTCGAAGTGAGTGGATTGCCTGAGCTCACAGGTTCTAGACCCACCTGAGTCAGGGTGAGACTCCGTCTCTAGAAAAATAGCTGGGCATTTTTTCAAGCACCTGTAGTCACAGCTACTCGGGAGGCTGAGGCAAGAGAATTAATTGCTTGAGCCCAAGAGTTAGAGATTGCTGTGAACTATGACACCACAGCACTCTACCGAGGTCAACAAAGTGAGACCCTGTCTCAAAAAAAAAAAAAAAGTTGATTGTTCTTGAATACTGTCTTAAGTTTATTTGTGCTGCTATATTAAAGTACCAAAGACTGGGTAATTCATAAAGAACAAAAATGTATTTCTCACAGTTATGGAGGCTGAGAAGTCCAAGATCAGTGCACCAGCACTGATATCTGGAAAGGGCCTGTTCTCTCAGGGGCATCTTGGCTTGGTGGCCCTGCCCTGGTGGTAGGTGGAAAGACAAACAGGGGCTGATCTCAGTCCCTCAAGCTCTTTTATAAGGATACTTAAGCCTGTTCATGAGGACTCTGCCTCTATGACATGATCACCTCCCAAAAGGACCCAGAGGTCCTTACAGAGTCTCTCTTAATACCACTGTCATGAGGATTAAGTTCCAACCTGAGCTTTGGAGGGGACACTGTCACTGAAACCATAGCAAATGTCTCCCCGAGCCAGCAACCATGTCATGCATTTTACCTACATGGTCTTCTCTAAGCCATACAGCAGTTGTATGAGGAAGGTACTATTACTTACCCCGTACTAGATAATAAGTTGAGACATAGAGCATTTTATAATTTGCCTAAGAACAAATAATTTGCCTAAGAACAGGCATTCTAATGACAGAGGCTGCACTGTTTCATCATTATAATATATTATCACAAGATAGCACATGAGACGCGAGAATTTTTTTAGATTTTCTTTCTTGCTGTCTATAAGACTATAAGAAGCTAAAAGTAGTTTATACCATTTTCACTAAGGTGAAATTCCAGAGTCAAAATTCAATTTTTTTTTTGAGACAGTGTTTCACTTTGTTGCTCTCAGTAGAGTGCTGTGGTGTCATAGCTCACAGCAACCTCAAACTCCTAGGCTCAAGCCATCCTCCTGCCTCGGCCTCCCATGTAGCTGGGACTACAGATGCCTGCCCACAGTGCCTAACTATTTTTTCTATTTTTAGTAGAGATGGGATCTCTGTCTTGTTCAAGCTGGTCTCAAACTCCTGAGCTCAAGCAATCGGCCCACCTCAGCCTCCCAGAGTGCTGGGATTACAGGCGTGAGTCACTGCACCCGGCCTAGAGGCAATATTAGATATTATTTTTCTTATTTCCCCCCCCCCAGGAAGATCTTATATTCTTTCCAGGGTATAGGAATTCACTTCTGTAAATTGGTTTTTTGAATCCCAGGTTTATTTCATGTGTAATTTAGCTATCATTTTTTGATTTAAGAACTAACCCTTTCAAAGGGGTTTTCTTCCTTTGAACTGTTGTATCATTTGCACCTTCCTTATTCTCCCTCACTACATGTTTACGGAGTTGCCTTCACTGTTAATGAGAACAGAGAATGTTTGTGACTTATCCCATCCAAAACCCATGATACCAAACATTCTAGAGGAATGGGTAATTTTAGAGGATGAAATGAGTTCCTAAGGTATATCCCTTTGAAGTAAATCCTCTATAAAGAAGTTATAAGCCTGATGTAGTTATATACCGTGTCAGAGAGAAAATAGGGACTCATAGTAACACAATTTATAGAATAAACTCAACATAAGACAAGACTATCTTTAACACAATTTCCTAATCTTGTTGTAGTCCTAGAGGCCGTGGTGCTGTTATTGCTAAGTTTGAGTCACTAAAAACATCTCTGAATCATTATTACTTGTTGGTTTTTGAGTAGTAGTATCAAAATCTCAGCATCTGATGATCAGAAATTACATAATACTCAGTCCAGTGCTTTGATAAATACATATGAGGTTAGACAGTTAAGTCTGTGGCCTCATCCTAGAGAAAGTGCCACACACCTCATTGCTCGTATCACTGTGGTCACCTTCGAAGTCCTGCCCTGGGCCAGCTGGTGACCCTAGTGATATTCATCAATGAGGTGTGTAGTAATTTTCCTAGGATGAGTTCGCAAACTTAACTGTCCAGCTTCATGTCGTGTGTGTATATATATATGTGCATATGTGATAGTCACAAAATATATACTTGTGTGACTTATCAAATTCACTGACACAGGGATATTAATATTTGTGTGTGCTGCAGACCAGATTCTACACCATTTATTCCTAACAACCACCTTAAAGGTCGATGTATTAAATATTACCCCGATACAACTTAGAAAAAAGCAGAATTAGGACGTCCGATCCCAAAACTCACTTTTCACAATAGCTGCATGCTCACTGAAATTTGGAGTGAGCTGGAGTGATATTGGAGGCTGCAGTCCCTCCCGCCTGGGATTACAGAACTCTGGGTGTGATATCAGAGGCTGCAGTGCCTCCCGCCTAGAATCACAGAACTCTGGGTGTGATATCAGAGGCTGCCGTGCCTCCTGCCTGGAATCACAGAACTCTGGGTGGATTGCTTGATCTCAGAGACAAGTCTGAGCTAGAGCAACACCCCGTCTCCAGTAAAAATAGAAAAATTACCTGGGTATGTGGCAGGCACCTGTAGTCCCAGGGACTGGGAGGCTAAGTCAAGAGGATCACTTGAGCCCAGGAGTTTGAGGTTTCTGTGAACTATGATGGCACAGCACTTGACCAAGAGTAATGTAGTGAGACTCTGTCTCAAAAAGAAAATATCTGTCAGTAGAAGTCACACTGCATCCACGTGCCTTCTCCTGCCCCACCGCACATAAGCACCATCACCGTGGCCGTCATGAGAGCCATCGTCATGCACCACTAACTCTTCCTCCCCAAACATCCTTTCTGCTGAGGGCCCTTCCTAAGTGGCAAACCCATGAAAACAGCACTGGACTCACACCACGGCTCAGCCTTTACCTTCTCTCCTACTCGGGTTTTCAGTTGCCTTTGAAAAGAGCTGGCATTGTCAGCCCATGTACCTCACAGCAGGAAGTTCTGTCCTCACGTCCTCCCTCATGATACTTCTCCAATCATTCATGTATTTTTTAGTCAAAAAACATTTATACAGAGTTCACTATACCCCGGGAATTCGTGATCTTCCAGCCTTCCAAGCACTTAACCTGGGAGAAAAACATAAGCAGACAAAGAATTGTCACACGAAGTGACCAAAGCTGGCTACCGGGCCACTAGCCAGGCATGATGGAAGCACCGGACAGTGTTTCTAACTCAGCATTGGGAGGCCAGAGAAGACTTCCTGAAAACATGACATCTGAGCTGATCCCAGGAACAATGGGCGGAGAAAGAGTGTTCGGGCAGAGAAGATACGAGTAAAAATGTGTTGAAGAGAAAGCGCTCTGAGTATGAAGAATCACAGGTGGCTTAATACCACTGTAGTATAAAGAAAGGTTGTGTTAAGAAATAATATTGAAGAGAGACTCAAGGAACCGTTCATGGAGGGCCTTGTATACCACTCTCAGGAGTTAAGATTTGGAACCAATGGCAGTGGGAGCCACGATTGTTTTAAGCTGGGAATATGATGTAGAGGATGTATTTATTACTTTCATAAATATTAACATTTGAGGCATTGGCTCGGCGCCTGTGGCTCAATCGGCTAAGGCGCCAGCCACGTACACCTAAGGTGACGGGTTCGAATCCCCAGCCCGGGCCTGCCAAACAACAATAATGGCTGCAATCAAAAAATGGCTGGGCGTTGTGGCGGGCACCTGTGGTCCCAGCTACTTGGGAGGCGGAGGCAGGAGACTCGCTTGAGCCCAGGAGTTGGAGGTTGCTGTGAGCTGTGATGCCATGGCACTCTACCAAGGGGGATAGCTTGAGGCTCCATCTAAAAAAAAAAAAAGACTGTGCCCGACTGGGAGAAAGAGGATGGATAAGGTGGGAGTCTGAG
>CAUYQV010034165.1:0-14905 GCA_963574575.1 Galagoides demidoff | reverse complement strand
ACCTGTCCCAATGTATCAAGTCTCATTCCCTTTACACCTGATCACGCTCATCTTCCATCTTCTTCCCACTCCCATTTTACCTTAGAACTTGGCTCTTCATCATCTCTTTTCAGCCCACACCAAACATTCCTACCTGTCTTGCTGTCCTCAGCATGGGCCATTCCAATTCTCCCCAGAAGGTGCCCATGGGTTACTCTTCCTAAGCTTAACTTTCATCATTGTCCCTCCTCAGTAAAAACCGTCTGTCTCAGCAGCTCCACAATCTAGCCCAAACCTCACACACCAGTTCAACTGGTAGCATTTGGAAAAGGAACAAAATAAATCTCATCCAATCACACAAGAAAATCTCAATCAAGTCCTGAAAATCACACTGACTCCGGAAAGCAGAAATGCCAAAATAAAAATGTACTCTTTCTTTGGAATTGAAGTTTGCATGTGTTTATCTGATTATGGAACTTGGCATCCTCCAAATATAAAGGAAACGAAGGGTTTCAAACTGTCGGACCCTGATTAGGACTGTTAGGTCCTGATTCATTGGGTTAGCAGCAGTCTTTTGGAACGGCATGGAACAGAATGGAATACAATTGTATGAGAATAGATTTGGCTGCGTCATGTGAGCTCTCCCTTTAAACGTGTGGCTCAGTGATCTAGCAGGCAAAGGGTATACATGTTAAATAAATATTTTCGGTGTAGCTCGAGTCAAAAAAGTTTGAAAGCTGTAACTGGCGATCTATAGAAACAGAAGTGGAAGGTTTAGGAGGGTTACACCCGGCAAAAAGTGCAAGGTCACGGGGACATCCAGAGCTGCAGAGATGGGATGGGACTGAGGCGGGTGGTAGCTCCGGGGAGCGCAGAACCAGTGGGACGGACACGGCCAAGAAAGGCGGGTAAATGTGTGGCTCCCTGGTTTAGGAGTATCAGTCCAGGGGGCTAGTGGGTTCCGGGAAGGAGAAGAATCGCTGGCTACCGACAAGGAGGCAGCTCGAACGTTGGGACGCACAGCCGAGGGACCCCTTTCCCAGCCCTGGGGACCTACGGGAAATCCAGGCTGGGGGGCGTTCACACCGCAGGACATGGGACCCTCCCCACCCGCTGGGGCCCGTCCTCACCGACGGTAGCCGGGCCCTCCCTCTCCGGCGCCAGAGCCTCAGCGCAACCCCGGGCTTCGGCCGCTGCAGCCAAAGGGCTCAACCTGTCGGCCCAGGCCGCTACAGCCACCACAACCCCTGCGCCCGCTCGCCGCCCGCACCTGCGCACTCGGGAGCGAGCCCCGTGCCCGCGCGTGCGCGACCCCGCAAGCCTCTCGGAAAGTCCAGGTGGACTCCTTGCGAGCAGGCGCAGTAGGGCCGCGCGACCCATTCCTTGATCAATTCTGCATCTCCGGGTCTTCCCTGAGTGGCGCTGAGCTGTCAGGCCAATCGGCGTGAGGGGCAGGTCCATGACTCAGGAGAAGACGAAGCCATCCGGGGATTGGGCGCCGTGGTGCAGAGGTGGAGCATCGGCCAGACTTGGGGCTCCGCTGGGTACCGTGGGCGCGGCGGTGTGCACTAGGGGGCTTGGTGGGCCCGCGGTACCCTCCTCAGGAGTCCAACTTCCGCTCAAGAAGCCGGAGTGTTTATTTAAATGTATCCTTAGGCTCATTACTTTCCTGAGTCAGAGAGAAAATTTCTTATCCATTCCACTGGGGCCTTCAAATGACACAACCTTAAAGCTGGGACAATTTGAAATTCAGAATAAATGATAGCAACGGATTATAACCTTGAATAAAATAAGAATCTATGAGAGGATACTGAGGTAAATAAGCAAACAGGGGAGAATGAGCACTCTTTCTTACAGTAGAACGCCAACTAACAGCTACTCAGGAGGTAATAGAATCGCTTAAGCCCAAAATTGCTATGAGCTGTGATGCCACCGAGGGCAACATAGTGAGACGCTGTCTCCAAAAAAAACCCAAAACAAAACCAAAAGCTCAGCGCCTGTGGCCCAAGCGGCTAAGGCTCCAGTCACAGACACCTGAACTGGCGGGTTCGAATCCAACCCAGGCCCGCCAAACAACGATGGTTGCAACCAAAAAATAGCCAGGTGTTGTGGCAAGTGCCTGTAGTCCCAGCTACTTGGGAGGCGGAAGCAGGATAATCGCTTGAGCCCAGGAGTTGGAGGTTGCTGGGCTATGATGCCACAGCATTCTACCCAGGGTGGGAGCTTGAGACTCTGTCCCCCCCCCCAAAAAAAACTAACAAAAATGAAGGAACAATGATGCAGAAAACCATAATTTGCCAAACACCATAATACAGTGTTTGGCACTGTATAATAAAGCTTGTCAATGGCCACCCACTAATGAAAGTTTAATAAGGCTGAGCTCAGTGGCTCAGGCCGGTAATCCTAGCACTCGGGGAGGCTAAGGTGGGAGCATCACTTGATGCTACGGAGTACCAGACCAGCCTGAGCAAAAGCAAGACTGTACTAAAAATAGAAAAACTAGCCAGGCATTGTGGGGGGGCACCTGTAGTCCCAGCTATTCAGGAGGCTGAGGCAAGATCACTCAAGCCAAAGAATTTGAGGTTGCTGTCAGCTGTGAGGCCATGGCACTTTAGCCTGGGGCAACAGAGACTCTTGTCACAAAATTAAAAGTGAGTTTAGGAAGGAGCAAGGGCAGACCTAAAGGTTCATGCCTGTAATCCCAGCACTCAGGTATGCATGAGGCCAGGAGTTTGAGGCTAGTCTGAGCAACATTTTTCTATGTGTTGTCTCTACAAAAACAGAAAAATTAGCTGGTATGTGATGGCAAGTGCCTGGAGTCCCAGCTACTGGGGATGCTGACCCAGGAGGATCGCTTGAGCCCAGAAGTACCTGTAGTACATTGGTTATAGCACCAGCCACATACACCGAGGGTGGCAGGTTCAAACCTGGCCTGGGCCAGCTAAACAACTACAACAAAAAAATAGCATTGAGACGGGGGCCTGTAGTCCCAGCTACTTGGGAGGCTGAGGCAAGAGAATCACTTAAGCCTATGAATTTGAGGTTGCTGTAAGCTGTGACACCACAGCACTCTACCAAGGGCAACATCGTGAAACTGTCTCAAAAAAACCCAAACAAACAAAAAACCCAAAAGTTTGAGGCTGTAGTGAACTAAGATTGTTCAATTTTGCTGCAACCTGGAGCAACAGAGCAAGACCCTATCTCAAAAGAAAATGGCCGGGTGTGGTGGCTCATGCCTGTAATCCTAGCATTCTGGGAGGCTGAGGCGGGTGGACTTAAGCTCATGAATGCAATACCAGCCTGAGCAAACATGAGACCCTGTCTCTACTAAAAATAGAAAAACGGAGGCAAGAGGATTGCTTGAGCCTGAGTTGGAGGTTGCTGTGAGCTATCTCTACCCAGGGCGACATAGTGAGATAGACAGACAGACAGACAGACATCGACAGACAAAAAGAGAAGGAAGGAAGGAAAAGACAGAAGAAAAGAAAGAAAGGAAAAAAAGGAAAGAAAGAAAGAAAGAAAATGGCTCGGCGCCTGTAGCACCGTGGTTACAGTGTTGGCCACATACACCAAGGCTGGTGGGTTCAAACCCAGCCCGGACCAGCTAAACAATGGCAACTGCAACAAAAAATAGCCAGGTGTTGTGATAGGAGCCTGTAGTCCAAGCTACTTGGGAGGCCGAGGTAAGAGAATTGCTTAAGCCCAAGAGTTTGAGGTTGCTGTGACATCACGGCACTCTACCGAGGGCAACATAGCAAAACTCATGTCTCAAAAGAAAAGAAGGACTGGGTGCAATGGCTAGGGTGTAATCCTAGCACTCTGGGAGGCTGAGGTGGGTGTATTGCTTGAGCTCACGAGTCCTAGACCAGCCTGAGCAAGAGCGAGACCCCCGTCTCTACTAAAAATAGAAAAACTGAGGCAAGAGCTGGAGCTGGAGGTTGCTGTGAGCTATGATGCCATGGACCTGTACCCAGTGTGACAGTTTGAGACTCTGTCTCAAAAAAATATAATAAAATAAGGTAACAAGTATTTACTGAACCTGAAAATACCTCCCAACAAGGTTCTTATTAATAACAAAGGAGAAAATAATTAATTTTACAGTAGAGATGTTTCTTAAAGGCCTGGAGATTTCTGACGGTCCATGAGACTCTTTCAGGAAGTCTGGAAAGTTAAAACTGTTTTCATAATAATACTTAGATACGGCTCGACACCTGTGGCTCAATTGGCTAAGGCGCCAGCCACGTACACCTAAGGTGGTGGGTTCGAATCCCCAGCCCAGGCCCGCCAAACAACAATGATGGTTGCAACCAAAAAAAAAATGGCCAGGCGTTGTGGCGGGCGCCTGTGGTCCCAGCTACTTGGGAGGCGGAGGCAGGAGACTCGCTTGAGCCCAGGAGTTGGAGGTTGCTATGAGCTGTGATGCCATGGCACTCTACCCAGGGGTATAGGCTTGAGGCTCCGTCTCAAAAAAAAAAAAAAAAAAAAAAAACCACCTACAGCTGTGAGAGTAGCAGAAATTCCTGCCTAGATCCATTACAGCAGAGTGAATCCTGCCATGGAACCAGAGGAAAACCTGCCCCTGCCTAAGAGGAGCAGGACTGAGCAGTATGTGAACAATGGCAGCTAATCCTGAGTTCCCCCGGCGTGGGCTCCGCACCTCAATGACTCCTGAACCTTGGGAAGTTACCTCAGATCCTGACAACCCCATCAAGCTGATGTTGCAGAGAACCGGCAAGCCCTGCTCCAGTCACACCCCAGGAGCTGACTGGTCCACTCATGGCCGAAGCATGAGGATCTACATCATCTTGGGACTGTTCTTTATTGGACTCATGAGAGCTAAGTGAACTTTAGTTTGTGCAAATATTCAGAATGCTAATGTAAAAAATTGTACAAAACAGATTAGCTTTAGATTATTTACTTTGCTGTAGAAGGAGAAGTATGTAGAAAGTTCAATCTGACCAAGTGTTGACTAAAAATAGATGATCAAGGTCTAGTAGTGAAAGGATAGCTAATAAAATTTCCAAATTGGCTCATGTGCCAGTACAAATGTGGCATGGATGTAATCCAAAATTCATCTTTGGAGAATAATTCTCTGCTTTTGGAGATTTTAAGACCCTTATAATAGAAGTCTTAATATCATTGGGTACTTGCCTTCTCCTCCCATGCTTATTGCCAATTTATTCCACATGGTGCGGAACCTAGTGAATTTGACTATGTCTCAAAGTGGCCCAGGTGGAGCATGTTACATGCACCACCAACAAACTATGGCACAGGTTGATGAGAATGGTGGTGAGACTCCATAACAAGTTGTTCTGAGTCTCAAAGCAGGGAATGAGGCAAGAAAGTAAAAGCAGAACTAAAAGAATCTGTCCTAACTGCTCTGTGTAGGCCTCAGTCAAGCCGCAGGCATTTCTGCTGTCTGTGTGTTTCTCCCCTGACATACGTGGGGCCTACATTGTAACCTAGTAACTTCCTTGGGTTTCTGTTGCCTTCGGGGCAGGTGGTCCGACTGGTCTCAAGGACACAGGCGAATATGACCTTCCCCCTTGAGCCCAGGACCTTGAGGATGATGTCATGTCTCTCTGTCTTATGACCCTCACGTGCACTCCCACCCTGAAAGGTGGATAAAAGAGAGGCAAGAGATTGAGTCAGGGGGCTCGGTTTTGGGAAACACGCTGGTGTTCCGAGTACCCCCGGCCGAATAAACCCGCTTCCTCTAATCAATTGGTGCCTGGAGTCTTCTGTCTGCGTCAGTTTCCTGCTACAATTTGACATACTGAGAGAGGATACCCAGGAAGGGTGAGGTCTAGAACAGGTCTTCTCGAGGACACCACAAGGATACACCTGCAGGGTCTTCCCCATGGTGACTCGGCTTTTAGGAATTTGTAGACTTAACTTCCTGGAACTTGGAAATTTCCACTTCTGTGAAATCCTGTAGTTCTATGGGGGCTGGAACAGCATCTCCCACTTAATTCAAACTGGCCAATGAAAAAGGTACCAACGGGTTAGAACTTTTTAACTGGAAATAAAAAGGGAAAGACCAAGCCAGTCGAGGAGCGTGGCCATTTGGAATTCTTCTATGCTGTCGGCTCCCGGCTGGTGAATAAAGCCCTTCCTCTTATTAACATGGTGTTTGGGTGCTCTTTCTCTCCATTGGGCCTCGTCTGCTCCTACCATCATCCACACTGATTCTCATTCCAGACAGAGATACAAGATAGCTGTGGGGAAGAAATCCTCAGGACTCTGACCAAAGTACAGATATCTGGGAGACAGGTAGAGAAAGAAACCAGGCCAGAAGCCAAATTGCACGATCATAGCAACCCCCTTCCCATACTCCTGTAAATCCTCATGACCTGGACAAGAGTATTGCCACCCTGGTAGGGCAGCTAGTGATAGAAAGCAGGTCAGAGACCAAACGGCATTGTCACAGCAGCCCCCTTACCTCCCTCCTGAAATGTTTTAAGGCCTGTTCCTGGGACACATCAGAATCTTCTAGCCTGGTCCTGACTGGCACTAGAGATAAGCCTTCATGCATGATTAACACCTTTTGTGGAAGGCAGTAATTCTATAATCAGTCTGCAGAAAAGATTTCTCTTACCTCCCAGGACCACCTCCCTCATTCCAACTAACTAATAAAAGTCCCTAGAAATTGTGTGAACTGAGGTGACTTCTGGTCACACTCCATTCTGCTCCTTTAAAATACAACTTATCCTTAATCCCTGGAGTAGTCTTCTCTCTTTCTTGAGGACCCTGGCCACACTCTATCCCTCAATATCTTGAGGAGAAATTAGCATTTCTGGGACTCCAATTACACATGTTAGACCATTTGTCTTCTATTTTCTCAAACTGAGTTTGGAAGTGTGAATAGAATTAGCCTGCTATAGGTATGGGTCCCATTTCTGCTGAGTCTATGTGATATGAGATGAGATTAACTCTGCCTTGGCTTCAGTTAATTAATTTCTAAGATGGGCATAATAAACCTTTTTCACAATGTGTGGTTGCTAAAATGTATAGCTCCCATAAAAGCAAGAATTCTAAGCATTATTGTATGAAACTAGCAAAGCTTAAAAACTCTATACAAAAGTCTTAATATTAAGAATTAAGGTAATCACAAATGTGTGTTATTGACAGAAAATAACCCAAACTCTGCAAAATAAATTAAGAGGTTTGAATACATGTGACGATGGCCTTGAGAGCCATGCCCAAAAATCCTTGAGCAGGTGGACTCTCGATGGTGGGGTGATGATTTGGTTTTATACATTTCAGGGAGACAGGAGTTACACATAAAGTTATAAATCAGTACCTGGAAGGCATACATTGGTTTGGCCTGAAAAGGCTGGACATCTTGAAAGGAGAGGGAAGTAAGGTTTAAAGATTCTTTGATTTATAATTGGCTAAAGAAATGAAGCTTTGTCTAAAGCAGTGCTTTTCAACATTTTTTATCTCATGACACACTTAAACCTATAGTTAAACTTCTGTGGCACACTTAAATTATGTCAATCAAGAAAAAAGGGAGAGTACCACCTAACCCCAGTAAGATTAGCCCATATCACAAAGGTGTGAGTGTGGAGAAAAGAGAACACTTCTACACTGCTGGTGGGAATGCAAATTAATTCGTTCCTTTTGGAAAGACATCTGGAGAACACTGAGAGAACTAAAAATAGACCTACCATTTGATCTGGCAATTCCTTTATTAGGTATATATCCAGATGACCAAAAATTGAATTACAACAAAGATATTTGTATCAGAATGTTTATTGCAGCCCAATTCATAATTGCTAGGTCATGGAAGAAGCCCAAATGCCCATTGACCCACGAATGGATCAATAAATTGTGGTATATGTACACCATGGAATACTATGCAGCCCTAAAGAAGGATGGAGACTTTACCTCCTTTGTGTTTATATGGATGGAATTGGAAAATGTTCTTCTTAGCAAAGTATCTCAAGAATGGAAGAAAAAGTATCCAATGTACACAGCCCTACTTCGAAACTAATTCATAGCTTTTGTAGGAATGTCATAACCTAATTATAGCCTAAGAAAATGGGAAGGGGGTGGAAGGGGGAGGGGAGAGGGTGGATGGGGGAGGGAGGGTGATTGGTGGGGTCACCTCTATAGTTTATCTTACAAGGGTACAAGTGAATCTTTCTAAAAGCAGAGTATGAACATTTTAACTCAATAACTAAGAAAATGACATGAAGGTTATGTTAACCAGTTTGATGAGAATATTTCAAAATGTATATGAAAACAGCACACTGTACCCCATGATTGCATTAATATACACAGTTATGCTATAAGAAATAAAAAAGAAAAAAGAAAAAAGGGAGAGCTGGGCACTGTGGCAGGCACCTATAGTCCCAGCTACTTGAGAGGCTGAGGCAAGAGAATTGCTTAAACCCAAGATTTTTGAGGTTGCTGTGAGCTGTGATGGCACAGCACTCTACCAAGGACAACATAGTGAGACTCTGTCTCAAAAAAAAAAGAAAAGAAAGGAAAAAAGCAAAAAAATAATATACTTACAGTGCTGTGAATTTCTTTCAAAAATAATTTAATTAATGATCTTTAAAAATTTTTGTGGCACACCTAAGATCCTCTCCCGGCAGTAGTTGAAAATCCTGGTCTAAAGCCTTGGAATGTTTTAAGATGAGAAGTAAGTAAATTAGAGACAAACCTCAGGATATATATTTCAACTCAGGTGATCTGGTAAGTAAGTCAAGGACCTGTAGGTGACTCAGGTTCCCTCTGCATAGGGCTGGACTCACAGACTCCATTTTCTGGGCCACACGAGTTTGATCTCAGTTCCATCTAACCCACCACTCCCCAGGAAGAGCAGGACACCAAGACATGACCACATCCCTGTACAACGGCAGTTTTAAAGTTAACTGATGCCCACGGGCCTTTGGCTCCAATGGCTGTGACATATACTTTAGACATACATTCTGTTTCCCCAAACACTCCTGCCTGCAGGGAGGGAAATGTGATTAGAAACGGTATATAAACCCTGAGGCAGAGAGCCAAAGCAGCAACCCACTTGGGACCCCTTTTGCTATGCCAAAGGCTTTTCTCTTTCCTTTCTCTTATCTGTAATAAAATTTATCCTTTTGTTTACTTGTGGCCAGTGATTCTTTCTTGGATTCCTGAGACCAAGAACCCTCCCCAGTGAGATTCTAGTAACAGGGGTGTGGTTTAAGCTTTGTTTCATGTAGCTTTAGGCCTGTTAATGAGTTATAAAGGACATCTCCAAGAGGGAAGAGGGGCATGGTAAGGCGGGTCTCACCTCCATTCTCATGGCCAGCAATGCTGCTTTAGGATACTTAGGGGGTCCCCTTGGCCAAGAGAGGGTCTATTTGAGAGCTCATGTAGTGAGAGTAAGATGTACTCAGTCAGGTTAGGGCCAACTTGACACGGCCCTAATGGTTTTGGTGTTATGGTTTAGGTCTTACATGACCTTCACCTCATTTCTCCCATTCTTGCTGTTTTGTAAATTCAGCTTTAACCTGAAGGTGTATACTTGAGTAGTTTAGGGTGATAGATTTAAGAGATTAACTTTTGAATTGGAATGTTGTTGATGGGTCGTGGATTAGGTCAATTATTTATTTTGAGTCATGGGTTGTGCTGATTACTGTTGTTTAAGATAAGAGTTAGTGCAGTTTTTACTTTGAACTTTCACGTGTAAAACAATGGTTTTAGAAATGGAAGAACAGAACAGTTTTGGAGAGGCTACTCTCACTGTTCTCCAGAATCACTGGCCTTCTGCTAATACAACTAGTTAGACCTAATCCCGATCTCTGCATATTGGCTGGATAGTGACAGGTGGCTGGACCCTCTTTGTTCGGACTCATTCAGTCAACTGGGGGGCTTACAATTTTATTTTAGTTCACAGTATGATATGTCAGATGGGGCTGATAAATGTTCTTCTTCCCTTATTTAGTCCTCAATGTAGCCTAATAAGACAGTATTTTTCAACATTTTAATTTTGTTAAAAATGTCTCAATTAATCCATGCTCACACAGCTAGGGAGTGGTGGATATGAATCCAACTCCATCTGACTCCAAATCTTAAGTGTTCAAACAATGTGCTCTGTGGTCTACTTGGGTTTCATCTGAGCCTTTTGTTGGGGATATGCACCTAGCAGCACAATATGATCCCTCACTTGAAATAAATCTTGAATGGTGGTCCCACTTAATATTGGCTAAACAAAAGCTTAGGCCACAAGCCTGAGAAGCAGCTCTGACCACACAGAAAGCCTCTCTAGGACCTGATACCTAGAAGTCTACAGGGACAAGCAGATAAGTTGGAAACAGGCTCCTCTTGCTCCGCATTCTGTCTGAATATCAGTAATCTGAAAGCAAGAGCTATGCTATTTAATTCTTCCAAGGACATTTACAGACATATTTATTGGCCTGCCCTTAATGTTGGCAAAGAAGCTAGAGTTTCAAGGACTGGAGGACTCATTAGCAGCAAAGGAATGTGTCCCTAAAGCTGGCAGCCAGATAGAAACCAATCTGTTATAGGAGGGAGGGAGGAGCTTACCCACTCCCAGGGAGCACAGGGGTCTGACAGCAGACCTGTAGAGAAACTGCAGGATGCTAGGGACTGCCCAGGAGGTAGGTGGAAGTAGTCAGCTAGACAAATAGCACTAACATTTCCATGTGTAGGGAAATGAGTTTTTTACTTTGCACACTCCTCCTTCAGACTACAACCCAGATTGATGCCCGAGCAGTGCCACTCCCACCTCTGGGGGTGACATAGCAGTGTGTCATGGCTGTGGGGTGAGAGCTGGGCCTCTTTGTCAAGTGCTATTACACACATTCTCCCCATAGCCACGCTGTATGGTAGGGAGCAGCTGCTACTTCCAGAGTAGTTAACCAGTCAGCAAATCTATGCATTCCAGCCAAACATACCATAAGCACTGGTGTACTGTAATGATTCTTAGGCTTTGGTGTGTATCAGACTCACCTGGATAGCTCGTTGAGACACTGCTGGATCCCACCCCTAGGAAATCTAATTTAGTAAGTCTGGGATATTGCCTGAGAATTTGCATTTCTATCAAGTTCCCTGGTGCTGCTGGTCTGAGGGCCACACCTTGAAAATCACTAGTGTGATGGTTACTGTGCTGTCCTGCTTGTGGAGGCTGAAGGACTTATGTCTCCAGCCTGTGGGGACACTGTGGTCACCACTGTTATCATTCAGCTGTTAGCCCCAGTGGGCACTGTCTGTAGTTGGAGATGACCTCCTTGCCTGCCCCTTCCCTGGTGAAGCCTGCATTCAATAACTGGTAGATGCAGGGGTAGAAAAGGGCCCTTCAAACCAAGGTTAATACTGCAGGGCCATCCCAATATCATGCCCTGTAGCACTGTGCCTTGTCGTGACTTTCCCCAGCTGGACTTTTCCCTCAGTTCATACCTCTAGCCCCACAGGAGCTCCCTGATCACCTCTGGGAGAGGACAAAAAGTTGAGGGTGGTTAATGGTTAGGTTTTATATCCACAGTGGTTGGGATTAAGACAAGAATCCAGCACAGTACAGGGATTGCCTTGAGAGACAGCCGTCAGGGGAAATCCCACCACAGGGCAGAGCCTGTCATGGGGGAATGGCCTGAAAGGAGTAAAATGTTTTCTGTCTTTCTAAAAACTCTCCCACTCTTTTGAGAATTAAAACCTGTATCCCTGCCTTAGGCTAGTGGTCAGGAGAGGCAGAGGCGTATCCTTTTCTCTTTGTACCACAGGACATGTCTCAAGGGAATTGACTGGGCAGAAATCATGAGATTTCTTCCCCAAAGATGGGATAGATCAGATCCTTCAGCTATATTTGAAGAATAGCCTGAAGCTGAAACCCTCCCCTTGAAAAGTTCTGTATTTTAGCTCAGAGGCAGGATGTTGGTACTTTAAGGTGAGAGTTTGACAATCACCTCATTTACTACCAAATTAATAAAGTTTTCTTTTCTTCTCCTCAAATCACTTGTCCTCATTCTTCTATGGCTTGAAGACGTATGAGCAGCCCCAGGTTGAGCCCACAAAAAGGAGAAGCACTGCCTTTTGTGTGTGTGTGAGAGAGAGAGGAACTCCCCCAGTAGCTGCCAGAGCCTGTTTAACTCTAGGGAGCTTTTGTCTTCTCCCTACCCAGAATCAGACACAAATCCCAGTTACCTCAACCTTGTTGCAGGGAATAAAGCAGGTTTGGAAATGTCCAGACAGCCTTGGCCATTTTCCTGATAAATTTTGTGACACGCATGCCAAGACCCTGATTCTACCCATTTGGGGAAACTTTTGAACCTTCCAGCCCTGTGGCATAGCATTCTTTTGGAGCCCTATAGGAGGGCATTTGCTTTGAGGCACCATTTGGGTGAAAATCACAAAGTTGGGTGGAACTAGGGAAGCTGGTTTGGATTTGGAGCTCATATGTCATTTCTAGGAAACTAGGCCCCTAGGCCATCCATTTGGGGGAGGTGGGGGGTTTTGAACCTTTAGCTCTGTAGCAGAACATAATTTTTTGAAGGCACCATTTAGGGTGGTAGAGGTGCCATTTGGGGTGGTGCTTGTCCCTTTTGGATTCCTATTTGATGGAAATGCCTTGGCATTTATATTTTATTGTTTGTGGTATTTTACATTGTGTTGTGAATTCCCCATATTGTTTGTGTTTGACTGTTTATGAGTTTTGTCCTAACATGGGAGGCTCCATTTCTGTTCCATCTAAAAGTCCCTTGGGAAGAATTTTGACTGAATGCTCAACTTATAGCCATGAACCTATGACTAAAGAAAGGATTTTAATACCACCTGGGCAACATACATGTCAGAGTATGAAGGGAAGCAGCTGTTGGATGGAATCTTAAATTATTACATCATCTTATAACAGGAATTATTTTGTCAAAAGTCAGGTAAATGGGATAAAATCTCATAGGTGCAGTCTTTTGTGCAATTGCACAATAAAGAGGCCAAAAGGCCAGGAACAAAGCTAATGATGCAAAAGGAACCGCTGCCTATAGTTGTATACAGACCCTAACTTAGGAACTCAGGAGGAATTAGCAAGGTTGGACCTCATGAACCCTTTTGATCCAAACTTCACTGATCCTCATCCCCTGCCCTATACTCTCTCCTGCTGGTGGAAGGTCCCATGATCTGCAAGGGGTGAAGCTGGGACTGATTCCTCAATCCTATATCCCCCAGATTATGATTCAGGAATGGGAATGGTCTCCCTCTCCAAGACCTGGCTGGGAACTCAATTCAGCCAGTGGCACCCACAGCTGAAGTAGGGCAATGACCACTGCAGCAGTGCCCCATAGGGGGCTTGAATGTGCCAGGACAGCCAGCCAGGTATAACTGGACTACATACTACCTCCACCTCAGATTTACTGAATTGGAAAAACTCAAACCCAACTGTAGAGAGGACCCTCAGAGAATGACACAGTTATTTCCAACCATGTTTGTGATGCACAGTCCCACACTTGCAGACCTTGCTGAATGTATTACTGCAGATGAGTGTAGACTAGTGATGGACAAGGCCAAGGTGCAGGCACAGTGAGGACCTCAATCATACTCCCGACCCTAGTGCTGCCATCCCAATGGCAGAACCAAACTGGGATCCTAATACTGACACAGGCAGTGTGAGAACAAATCATTAGCAATGTGCATTCTGGCAGACCTACAGAGGGGAGTGCCTAGATGGAGGAGTTTAAACAAAGTCCAACAGTTGCAGCAAAAGCTAAGGAGGAACCCTCTGAATTTTTGCAGCACATCTATCAAGCATATCAGAAATATACAGATGTGGACCCAGAAGTTCCTGAAAACATGTGCACAATTAATATGACTTTAATAGAGGAAAGGGCTCCAGATATAAGGAGAAAGCTGCAGCACATGGAAGGAGCAACTGGCATGAATTCCTCTTCCTCCCCTTCCATAACTCATTTTACCAGAAAGGCATGTAAGCTCCTGAACCTCCCTGGGGAGTTGAATCCTCATTTTCAGGGGTTCGTGGGTATACATTAATTACATTTGATAGCTTTTCTCTTATTAATGGGTTTCATTGTGAACTGATTTTTCAGCAAACCTTCTGAAGGTAAAGGAAAAGTTTTGCCTTCACCCCCACAAGGTATAGTTGCTTCATGTATATAATCTGGCTCTGCTTTTAGGAACATCAACATTTATTCTGTCAATGGGAAGAACCTGTGTTGGGGTCTAGCCCATACACAGCTTATGGGTATCCCCAATCTTGGGTGTTGATAGGAGAATTAAGAAATAAAAGCAATAGAAATAGAGCTAGATTTAAAAAGAGTAGGTGGGGGACCAATGCCACTTATGCAAGAGATGTAAAGGCCTCAAACTATAGGTTTTCACCATATTTACTGCGTACATTATTATTTAAATCAATCACATGAATAATCATAGAAAGGGCAAAACCTTCTTCCTTTTGCTGTCATGCTCCTGGCATTTGCAATTTCAACTAAGCTACCAACTTTTATGATCCTTGCTATTTCATTCTGTTTTGATTGTAAACTAAAGAAATGGAATGGGGTTGACAAGGAACCAGGCTTTGAAGTAGGTTGTGAAAGTGGTGGGTTTGACCACGCAGGCAGATTCCACAGGAGGGGCATAGATCTCCTCGTCTCTGCAGGGCAGAAAGGCTAACACCACAGTCACACCGGGAGGAAGGTGGTTAGCCTGCAGAGACATTTGCACAGAGTCTCTGTAGTGGAAAGGTCAGGCTTCCGTAATACATTTTTTGTCTTTTACTCTAAGGCCTTGGGTGTTGTTTTCAACAGACTTTTGGGGGCTCTTGATAGGCATTGCATTCTGCCTACAGACATACTTTCTCCAAATGTTACTTTCTCCAAATGTTCCTTTCTCCAGTAGCCATTTGTCCCTTGCCTCACAATTTACCTTTACAATGTACATATACATTATTTCTTGGCTGTTGAGACTTTGTAGAATA
>CAUYQV010034163.1:0-17415 GCA_963574575.1 Galagoides demidoff | reverse complement strand
GCTGCAACCAAAAAATGGCCAGGCATTGTGGCGGGCACCTGTGGTCCCAGCTACTTGGGAGGCAGAGGCAGGAGACTCGCTTGAGCCCAGGAGTTGGAGGTTGCTATGAGCTGTGATGCCATGGCACTTTACCCAGGGGGACAGCTTGAGGCTCCTGTCTCAAAAAAAAAAAAGAAAAGGCCTCAATTAGGTTCCATCGTGTTCCTGGTGGGCTGTGTATCCTTGGTGCAATTCTTCACCTTTCCAAGCCTCAGAGGCAGGATAATGATAGAGCCAGCCTCCAAGGTGCACATAAGCAGCAGAGTGATGAGCACAGCCTCCCTAGAACTGCTGAGATGGTACCTCCAGCCCCTGTGAACCCCAAGTGAATCACCTCCCTGAAGAACAGGAGTAGGGATCTGGGAAACCAGACCAAAGGTCTCCCAGGCTAGCAGGTGTGGCTTGAGTTATTGTTTCACATGCAACCTGATCAGGATGGCCAGGACTGACTTTGGCAAAGAGCTGGCCAGGGCTTCATTGCCAGGAGTGGGCCTGGGTGCCCCTATGCCCCAGAGCCCGGCTTCAGCCTTGGGATAGCATGCCCCTGCTGTGGCTGGGCGAGTACTTAGTGCACACTCAGACAGAAGACTGTGACACCATCTTTATTAGACTAAGAGTGGACATAAGTACAGATTTACAGAGCTGTTTCTCCTGTATGGGAACACCACCACCACTGGGGACCTCTGGGATGGCAATGCAAGAGAAAGTGGGGCCCAGAGCTCCAGGGTGGCTGTGACAGAGGCACAGGGTCTTCCTGGGGCCTCTGTTGCCCAAGTCACCACCAAGGGAGGATAGAGGCAGGCAGGGAGCATGGTCCACCTGGGAACTAAAGCGCCATCCCTACTGAGACATACACCTGGGGAGGGGAAGCTACTATGTCCATTCCTACAATGGAGGAAAGAACTGGAACATGGGAGGGGGATCTATGCCGGGAGCCCCAGGATCTAGAGCCCTCTGTTCTCCCTCTGTGAGAAAACCCATTCTCACTCCCATTCCCCCCCCTTTGTCCTCCCTATACTCCCACACTCCTGAAATACTGAGAAGCAACAGCTTCCCCCAAGGAGGGTCCTACAGAGAACCAAGCCCAAATGAACTCTGGGGCCAAGGAAACAATGTGTATAAATATATAGGCTGCGCATATTATATAAATGTATCTATATATGTATATATATATACGTACACAGCATAGGGCAGCTGTGCCCCAGCATCTCAGCCTCAGGTGGCATCCCTCTTCCTCTGTTGTGAGGCACCCTGTGGGTTTCTCTTAAATAAAAGCACAGCTGGCCACCTGTGCCTTCACTTGAAATCAAGAGTCCTAGTGTTAGGGATATAGAGGGACTGAGTCTGGCGGCTGCGTTGTGGTGTGGTGTTGAGGACATCCACGCTTTTGCGGCTGGAGCACACCACATCAGCCACAAAGCTGGTGCAGTCGCTGCAGACATCCTTGAGGACAGAGCCATGGGTATAAATATGGGGGAACTCCTCCTCCACGCTTCGCCACTGTGGCCCCTGCAGGGATCTGGGACAGAGTGGAGGACCAATGGGGGAAGCCTAGCCAGGGTGCTAGATCTCCCTTGTACTCCCACCCAAATCCACCCTTTCCTCCATACCCATAGCCAGCCCCATGCCTCCTTTGTTAGGCACCCTGTGCGTTTCTCTAAAAAGTACGGCTGGCAAAGTTCATCCCAGCAGACTCTGCCTTGACTACCCACATCCAATCTCCATCTCACACCGCTCAGCCCCTCCAAAATGATTTCGTCTCAAAATAGCTACCTTGGATTCCCTTTTCCTTGGAGGTGTCCCAGCAAACAGACAAAGCCAGCTCCCTGCAACCCAGCTCCCAAGTCATGGCTAATGCCCAACCACAGCAACATTGGCAACAAGGCAAAGAACTCACTGAAAGGCGTCTCTTCTCAGGTTTGGTGTGGTTTTGGCAGTAGACGTCCCCTGAGGACTTTCAAAGCCCAGTGTGTAGACAGGGATGTGTGCGAACTTCTTAGAAGGCATTTTCATCTACAGCACAGAGGGAAGTGTGGTCAGGCACTCCAGGGGACAGTTCAGGACACAGTGCTGGGAGCACCCTCTCCCTGCCCTGGGGGCCACATGGCAGCCAGAGCTGTCCATGCTCTACCACGCCTCCTGTCTGCCTTTATCTGAAGACTTGGTGTGTATCTCCTTGGTGGTTAACACACACCCTACCTGATTTTCTGCTCATCTAGACAGGGACTTCATAGGGGTCAGAAGCTTTTTGTCTTTTTATATCACAGTATCTACCACCATTCCCTGCACATAAGATTTAACATTGAGCTGGGTATGGTGGCTCATGCCTGTAACCCAGCACTTTGGGAGGTCAAGGCAGGAGGATCGCTTGAAACCAGGAGTTCAAGACCAGCCTGAGCAACATGGTGAGACACTGTCTCTACTAAAAATTAAAATTAGCTGGGTGTGGTAAAGCATGTGTCTATAATAAAGTGCTGGCTACAGCACTACTGGCTGAGACAGTAAGATTGCTTGAGCCCAGGCATTTGAGATTGCTGTGAGCTATGATGATGCCACTGCAGCCTAGCCCAGGCACCAGAGCAAGACCCTAGCACTCTACCAAGGGTGACAAAGTGAGACTCTGTCTCTTTAAAAAAGAAAAAAAGTGGTGGTAAAAGTCCCTCTCAGGCAGATTCTGAGCTAAGGCATTATGAGGTAACATACTTGTAAACGTTATTATTCATTCACCTCTGTACACACCCACACATGATCGTAGAACCAAACTGCAATAAAACACTCAAGTTGTAGAGTGTGAGAAGGTCCTACCAGAGAGGAAGTGAAGGGTTTCTTTGCACTAGCCTACTAACAGGGAATGTTAAAAAAAAAAAAGACCAGCTCAGTGCCCATAGCACAGTGGTTACAGCTCCAGCCATGTACATCAAGGGTGGCAGGTTTGTACCCAGCCTGGGCCAGCTAAACAACAGTGACAACTGTGACAAAAAAATAGCTGGGCGTTGTGGTGGGCACCTGTAGTCCCAGCTACTTGGGAGGCTGAGGCAAGAGAATTGCTTAAGCCCAAGAGTTTGAGGTTGCTGCAAGCTGTGACACCACAGCACTCTACTGAGTATGGTAGTATGGGCAGTGCCTGTGAGACTCTGTGTCAAAAAAAAAAAAAAAAAAAGACCACCTACGAGGGTTTTTAGAAACTGCACACAGCTTTAGAAAATGTAGGAATGGATTCTGGCTGGAAGAAGGGGATGGATGAGGTTCCTGGTGAGGATAGGATCACCCAATATAAGACAGCAGAGCCCCTGTCCTACCTTAGCCAAACCCCAAAGAACCCAAATGATCCTCACCTTTATGCTACAGGACGTGCAGACGGCTCTGGAAGGGAATGGAGGGGAGGCAGTGTCAGCAGGGAAGAGGCCCACAAAGCAGCAGCTGCAGGCCAGCCTCTGTGTCCCACCCCCAGTGACCCCACTGACTCCATCCTGGCTTAAACCATCCTTGCCTTCTGCTTGATCCCTGGGTACTTAAGTAATGTACTTTCATTTTACTCTAAAACCTTGCTTTTCTTTATACTTAGCTGTCTACCCAAAACACTTGTGCCCTCAGTGCTTTCTCTGGTCCAGCTTTCTCACACCCCACACTGCTGTGCTCTCAGCACTTCTCACTGTAGGCGAGCCATCTTCAGCCAGAAGAGCCTCAACTCATATGCTCAGTTTTAAGCAATGATTTTTTTTTTTTTGAGACACAGTCTCACTATGTCACCCTAGGTAGAGTGCCATGGCATCACAGCTCACAGCAACCTCAAACTCTTGGGCTTAAGTGATTCCCTTGCCTCAGCCTCCCAAGTAGCTGGGACTGCAGGCGCCCGCCACAATGCCTGGCTAAGCAATGATAATATTTTTTTATTCTCATACCTGGTTTCAAAAGTGAATACCTTCTTATAATAATTCAAATATTAGAATTACAATTTAGACAGCCCATCCTCAGAGTTAGCCACTGCTGGTAATAAAGTTTCTATCTTCCAGAATTTTCTAAACATATTTTCAAATAATATTAGGTACTTTGTGCACTATTTTGTAAGAACATGTCAGAGGCTCCTCTCCACATTAGTACAAGTTATTCGAATGTTCTAAAACAAGGGACTGTATTCTTTCGGATGGATATTTCACAATTCTCTATCAACAAACCTAAGTTTCTTTCTTTTGTTTCAAAGGACGTAAGTGTGTATGACTTGAATCCTTTTAAATTAACTGAAACTTGTTTTGTGACCCAGAATATGGTCTATCTTGGTAAATGTTCCACGTGCACTTGAGAGTGTATTCTGCTATTGTGTGGTTCCCATAAATGCTAGTCAGACCCAGTTGGCTGGTAGTCATGGTGATCACATCTTCGGTACCCTTAACTTTTTTTTGTTTATGAGGCAGTCTCACTATGTCATCCTCGGTAGAGTGCTGTGGCATCACAGCTCACAGCAACCTCAAACTCTTGAGCTTAAGCTATCCTCTTGCCTCAACCTCCCAAGTAGCTAGAATTACAGGCACCCACCACAACACCCGGCTTTTTAGTGGCGAGGTCTCACTGTAGCTCAGGCTGGTCTCAAACCTGTGAGCTAAGGCAGTCTACCTGTCTCAGCCTCCCAAGTGCTGGGATTACAGGCGTGAGCCACCATGCTTGAGCCTTGTACCCTTAACTTTTAACTTGCTGTCTATTATTTTATCAATTATTGAGAGAAAAGTATTGAAATACAATTACAGATTTAACTATTTTTCCTTGTAGTTCTGTAATTCTGCCATTTTTGCTTGAGTAGCAGAAGTATTTTATCTCTGCTACTAAGTGTATAAATGTTAGGATTGTTATTAATAGTTCCTCCCTTATTATGAAATTAACTACCTTGGCTCTGGTAATATTTTTTGGTCTGAAATCTCCTTTGTATGATATGGATGTATCAACTCTGGCTATCTTTCTTCATCCCTCTCCTGGCCCATTTGTGTCTTTATATTTAAAGCATGTCTTGTGGTTGGCAGATAGCTGAATCTTGCATTTTTAAAATTAAGCCTAGAAAACTGTCTTTTTCTTTTTTTTTTTTTGCAGTTTTGTCTGGGGCCGCCACCCCCGGTATATGGGGCTGGCGCCCTACTCCTTGAGCCATAGGCGCCACCCTGAAAACTGTCTTTTAATTGAGTTGTTCAGACAGTTTACAGTGAATGTGATGAATGATAGGGTTGTGTTTAAGTCTGTCATCTGGCTATTTGTTTTATTTTTGACCCATCTGTTCTTTGTCCCCTTTCTTTTCTATTTTCTTTTGGATTATTTTTTTATGATTTTATCTTACTTCCTTTGTTGGTTTATCAGCTCTAACTCTTCTCTAACCCCCAGTAGATTATGGGATACAAGTAGTTTTTTGATACATGGATGAATTGGATGGTGGTAAAGTTGGGGTTCAAGTGTAGCCTCAAAAACTCTTATGGCTTGGCACCTGTGGCTCAAGCGGCTGAGACACCAGCCACATAACACCTAAGGTGGCAGGTTCGAATCCCCAGACCGGGCCCACCAAACAACAATGATGGCTGCAACCAAAAAAAAAAAAATGGCCAGGTGTTGTGGCAGGCGCCTGTAGTCCCAGCTACTCGGGAGGCTGAGGCAGGAGACTCGCTTGAGCCCAGGAGTTGGAGGTTGCTGTGAGCTGTGATGCCATGGCACTCTACCCAGGGGGACAGCTTGAGGCTCTGTCTCAAAAAAAAAAAAAAAACTCGTTTTATTTAGTAGCTGCTTCAGGGCTTTCAGTAAATCTGTAACTTACCACAGTCTACCTACAAGTCATATCACACCACTCCTTGTATAGTATAGGAACCTTCAGTAGTAACCTCCACCCTCCCCTCCCCTGGCCTTAATGCTGTTGTTATAGCATACTTGCTTATACAGATGTTATAGTCTCCGTGACACATTGTCATTCATTTTTCTTGTTTTTTTTTTTTTTTTTGCATTCCTAGTCATCTTTGACTGGATGCCAGACATATTATATTGCTGAATGCTGTGTACTTCTTAAATTCCTGCTCTTGAGCTTTATTCAGGGAAGCAGTTAAGACACTTGGGATTAGTTTGGTCCCTTCAAATCTTACTTCTGTGATGTCAATTGGGCTTGAAGCAAGCTCAGTTTGAGGCTCCTTATTCCATACCAGTGGAGTGAGCCCTTGCTACGCTGTACTGACCTTGAAGACTTAACACACATGGTACACACTAGAACTTTCTGTAATCACAACAAGTTGGTCAGCACCAGCTAAGGGGCTTCCTACCTCCTCCCCACTGTGGGTTCATAGCCAAGTGTTTGTAGAATACTCACCTTTTGCAAAACAGACAAGTAGGTGGCCATGAGAACAGTGGGAACCTGGCCCGGCAGCAGCAGCAGATCTGTGGGAAGGCCTGGTTAGAGCCCAGAGTTTCTAGAATTCACTGTGGTCTGGCCTTGTCCCTGCCCCCTCAGGCCTCCTGAGCAGACCAGGGCCCAACCCACCTCACCTTCCCCTTCTTCAGACCACTGAAGAGCTCCTTGTTCTGAAGAAATTTCTCCATCTCAGCCTTCACCAGCACACGGCGCACGTCTATCACCTCCTCCACGGTCAGGGCAAGGCTCTCCACAGGATGGCTGAACTCCTGGGGGTAGAGCCAAGGGGTTGTACCCACTGGGCCACAGGGATAAGGCCTTCCAAGTAGGATTCTCTCCACAGTGTTTCCCCTTCCCTAAGGACCCTTTGTCTTCCTGGCCTCAGTCCAAACAAGTCTGGCCAATCCTTAAAACAGGCATGCCTCAGCCTGCCACCCAGTCCTAGAAGACGCACATGAGCCCAGCTCTGTGATGAGACCCTGCCACCCTCCCAACACGTTGCCCTGCTCCCCTTAGCACCGCATGCTTGTCCAAAGTGCCCCCAGCTGCAGCCACACCACAGCTGACCCAAGCCAGCCACAGTATCATGTCCGTACTGCCCCCAGAATCCCCATGACCCTCTGACATGCTGCCTCCCTATCTCTGTGCATTTGGTGTAGCTGTGTCCTGACCACCTGCTCTTGGACTGCTTGATGTCAAGTTGACCTGTTTTGCCCCCTGGAGTTTAGCCTAGCATTGGACAGTTGACCACCCTAAGCTGCAGTTTTCTCTTCTACAAAATGGGTCTGTATTTCAACTCCACTGAGATGACACATGGAAAGCCCTGACACAGGGACTCACACTCAGATCTCAAACATCAGCTATTACCACAGATGCAGGTGGGAGCACAGCCTGTGAGGGTGAATCTGTTTCAGAGTCACCATGCTGATCCTGTTTAGGATATAGGCTGCTTCCTGGCACTTGGGGGATTTCTGGCCCTGCACTCTCCACCTTGACTTGAGGCACCAGGGATCCTGGCTTCTGTCTTTGGCTGCTGGATAGTGTGGTTTGTGTTTGAACAGTACCTGCATACCTCACACCTGTTGCACTAATGCTATGGCCAGGGGAGCTCATGCTGGGTAACACAGATCAGCAGCTGCTCCTCAGATGAGGCTGAGTTCGAAGTAGACTGAAGGGGACTGGTCCTCTGATGTGTGATAGTGGAAGCTTCCAGATACCATTTATGATATCTTGGAGCTAACAAGTCACTTATGTGACTTCTGGTCATTTAAAATCAGGTCCTTTTAGTCCTTGAGTAAGAAGAGGGCCAGATTCCCCTCTGCCCTAGAGAACAGAGTGGACTTGGTGAATCCCTCAATGGGGGCAATGTGCCCCTCCTGAGACTCAGATATAAGATGCACTGGGACTTCCACCCTGCTCTCTCTCCTCACCCGTGCCCTGGGAGGTGCCAGTGCTGTGCTATGAGAACTCAAGAAGCCCAACAAAGAGGCTACATAGTCAGGTAAGGGCACCTGGGCAGCAAATTTGCCAGCCCCAGTCAAGCCTTCAGTTGAGAATGCAGGCTCTGCTGCCATCCTGATGGCAACCTCACAAATCCCGAGCCACAGCCACCCAGCTGCAGATGCCTCTGGGTCCCCTGCCCCAGAAACCTAGTGTTATTATAAGATCCAAATTATGAGATAAATTCTTATGCAGCAATAGGTAACTGACCCCGGACTGACAGGGGCAAGCGTTAACCTTTGGGTTGGAGAATATTAATAGTGCCTTACTTTTATATAGCACTTGTTCTCATCTGAGCCTCTCAATGGGTGACTGCAACCACACTATCAACATCACATATCTGCAGGGTGCACTATAAGGATGTAGTCCTGTGATCTTTCATTTGATTAAATCATACACCAAAACTTGGGGCAGATCTCCACTATCAAAGGTCAGACAAAATTCATAGCTAATAGAACTCAGGTCCCAAGCACACAGACTGCATAGCAGTAGAGTCACAACCGGAGTCAGTCTTAACACAGTAAAACTGTTCTTAAGACAGAGGATGTGTAGGTTTGCCACCTGCTTCAACCCCATAGGGACCACACCAGCCAATCTCAACTCTGTCCCTGGCTGTGGGGGCCACAGTGCTGATGTGCCCAGCAGGCGGCAGTGAAGACCTAGCTCCCAGACAGGCACAGCCTCCTGCCAAACACAGGCTCAAGCCACACCCACGGGATGGAGGCCCCCTTATTCCTGGACCCCAGGTTGATGTCTCAACCAGTGAAGGGAAGAGGGAGACTCAAGAGGCCCCCAGCCACCCCAACAGCAACGCTTTTCTCACCAGCCACAGGTGTTTGGTTTCTGGGACCACAGATGTCTCTGCTCTGTCCTCCATGGAGCCCAGGTTACTGAGTGGAGGGCAGCTGGGACCAGGTCTGGACTGGACACTCCTAGGACAAGAACCTGGAGACAGAACAGAGGCCTCATCAGTGGTACTTGGCAGTTCAGGTTGGGTAAGTCCATGTGGAAGGGAAAGAGAGGTGAGTAGAAGACACACCACCCTCATCAGGACCTTTGTCAGGGCCATCAGACCCCTGATGGGTCACTGCATCTGAGGTGCACAAATGTGCTGACATCGGGAGTCCAATGGTGCCAGTAGCAGCCATGGCCCCCCAGCCCACCACACACACACTGCCACTGGAGACCAGGGCCAGCTTGGGGCGGCGGGGGGGGGCTGGGATAAGCATAAGATTTGGAGTTGGCCTGATCTGGCCCTTTTAACACTGTACATGAGTCTTAAGTACCAAGTTGGGTCATCCTGCATGTGGCCAGCAAGCTACAGAGCTGCTCTGGGTGACTTGGTTGGCAAACAGGACGCCTGGCCATGCCTTGTGAGATAAGGTTGGTGGGGTGACCAGGACCCCATGTCCCAATGGTGCTCTGCAGAGATTAGTCTTTACAAAGGCAGGACTAGCTCTACATGGCCAGGGAAACTTGTTCTGTGCTTAAACTAGTGGGGAAGGAGCGTGTGGAGAACAGTCCCCAACACTGAATCAGGTCCCCGGTGCTGAGTGGCATAAGCCCACCTGCTTCCAGTGGACATGTTTCCATGTGCAGAGAAAAGAACAAGAAAGCTTGATTGTCTATTAGCTAATGAGCTCCCTTTCTGTCTCTCAATATGTTAGTTATCTCTAAGTATTAGAATCATGGAAAAGAAAAAAAAAGAATCATGAATAAGTTTTAGAAGTTTCCCCAAAATGTGTTACAATGAATATGGGTTACTTATTTAATGAGAAAGCTTTCATGGACACAGTGGCTCATGCCTGCAATTACAGCAGCTCAGGGAGCCAAGAGAGGAGAGTTGCTTGAGGCCAAGTTCAAGACTACCCTGGGTGACACAGCAAGACTCCCATCTCTTCAATTTTTTTTTTTTGAGACAGAGCCTCAAGCTGTCCCCCTGGGTAGAGTGCTGTGGCATCACAGCTCACAGCAACCTCCAACTCTTGGGCTCAAGCGTGTCTCCTGCCTCCACCTCCCAAGTAGCTGGGATCACAGGTGCCTGCCACAGCGCCTGGCTATTTTTTGGTTGCAGCCATCTTTGTTGTTTGGCGGGCCAGGGATGGATTCAAACCCGCCACCTTAGGTATTATATGGCTGGCGCCACTTGAGCCACAGGCACTGAGCCTACAATTTTTTTTTTCATTAGCCAGGCATGGTGGTGTGTGGTGGCACACGCATGTAGTTCCAGTAACCTGGTGAGCTGAGGCAGGAGGATGACTTGAGCCCGGGAGTTCCAGGCAGCAGTGAGCTATGATGACACCACTGTGTTCTAGCCTAGGTGACAGAAGACCCTGACTCTAAAAAAATTAAGTTTTCAGAAAAAAGGTGGATTCATGTCTATGGTGGTAAGCAAAGATCATCAATACCTCTTGCAGATATGAGCTCCCCAAACCCCTGGGGTGGCCTGCCGAGGAAGACTCCAGACATGGAGCCAAGGGAGAAAAGCGGTGAGAGAGAGGAAGTATTTGCCTTGGTCTTGGGTGCTTGGCCTCCATGCGTGCACACTGTCTGCTCGGAGCCGTGGCTCTGTCTCTCCTGGGGGCTGGGTGGCCGGCTGCAGGCCAGAGGCCACCTCACTCCGAAGCTGGGCCAGGTCATGCTCTGAGAAAGAGCGGTCTCGCTTCAGTGTCACCTCTCCACACGGAGACTCTTCTTCCTGGGGACACACCAGACCTGCCTTGCCCACTTGGCCCATTGCTGGACCGAGGAACAGGACCTGGGGGTGCTGCTGGGTCCATGGAGGCTCCGAGGCTTCAATTCAGTGCCCCGCCCTGCTGTATCTATGCAGTTTGTAGCAAGCATCTAAAGAGTGAAATCCTGGCTCGGCGCCTGTGGCTCAAGCAGCTAAGGCACCAGCCACATACACCTAAGGTGGCGGGTTCGAATCTCCAGCCCAGGCCCACCAAACAACAATGATGGCTGCAACCAAAAAAAAAAAAATGGCCGGGTGTTGTGGTGGGCGCCTGTAGTCCCAGCTACTTGGGAGGCTGAGGCAGGAGACTCGCTTGAGCCCAGGAGTTGGAGGTTGCTGTGAGCTGTGATGCCATGGCACTCTAGGATAGCTTGAGGCTCCATCTCAAAAAAAAAAAAAAAGAGTGAAATTCTCCTCTGAGGCTTTCCAAAAAGCCCTGACAGGCATACTGTCAGAGACTAAGCCCACAGAGACAGCACCACCATGGCAGGAGGGTGCCCCATGCAGCTGCATCTGCTGCTGCCCCCACCCACTTTCTCCCTGGGCTCTGACCTCAGATGTGTTCATTTCTTCCATCTCGGCCAAGGTAGGCGCCTTGAGCAGCACCCGCGGCCGTGGGCGCTGGGTGCCGTTCGCAGCATCTGGGATAGACAGGTTGATGCAGGAGGTGGACCTGGCATCTCCGGAGCAGGCATCAAGTATGCAGGGCAGAGAGCCAAACCCTGGGGAGGACAGGCCAGTGGGTGGGGGACAGTGAAGCAGCCAGGCAGGAGCTGATGGCCTCATGTGCACCTCTGCCTACTTCCCCCACTGTACAGAGGGGAAACTGAGGGCTGGTCAGCCACTTGATACATGAGAAATGCCAGCCTAGGGAACCCCACACCTCACAGATTCACGGCACAAGTAGGAGTGAAGTTTGCCATTTCAAATAAATAGGCTTTCAGTACTGAAACCTGTGCAGAATATTGCAAAGGAGGGTTGGGACTCAGACATTTGAATAAATGCCTGTTTTTTCCCCACCTAAAAACATTGCTTTTATTTTCCTCCTGACTGTTGAAATCTGTAAAACTATTGTAAAACGTGTGGTATGGCAAATACGAGTCCCAGCCTACATGGAGGGCACAGATCACGTTATTTTTCATACCTCTTACTAAAGCCTGCACAAGGCCACCAGAACCCTCAAGTCTACATCTCAAAGATAAAAATGTCCTATGTCTCCCAAATATAGAGGTGTTGTCAGGCACAGCCTGACCAAGGGAAGTCAGGGAACCCAGGCCAGGGCCACGGGAAGTCTCTCTCCTCCCCTCCCACTGCCAGGCTCACCGCGAGCAGCCCAGCCCTCGCCGCCCACTGGCCGCAGCCTCCGCTGCTGCCTGATTTCCTCCAGGATCTTCTCGTGCAGAGTCCTCTGCTTCTGTGGTAATGGGCGAAGCTGTCTCTCTGAGACCTGCAGGGGTGGCCCATCCTAGAGTCAGGAGACCAGCCAGGATCACAGGAGGGATGCCACCCAGGGGCTGTGTGCACTGTGCCCAGAAGCAGACACAGGGCTGCCCAAGACGGAGGGTCCAAGCTAGCCACACTGAGAGCCGGTGGGCCAGCCACAGGACAGCCCAGGCCCTAGCCAGCCTTCAAGGAGACACGGGTACCTGCTTCAGTGGAGGTCGAGAGCGGATGAAGTCCAGGATGAGCTCGTGTGCATCCTTCTTCACCCTAGGGGGGATGTCCCCGTCCACCTGCCAGTGAGGATAGGAGGCAGCCCACACTGAGGACGGGGCTCTCTGCTGAAGCCTGTGTAGCCTGAAGGTGCTTGTCCAGCCTGGCCACAGCCTGGTCCTCCCCAGCCTCTGCCCAAGGACCCAACTGCCTCCCAGACACTGCAAGCCACTCTCTGGGTGGCTGCAGCATCTGGCTTGACACCCACTATCCCCGCTGTGAGCCTCCTGCTGCTTAGGTTCATCTAGAAATGGGTCAGTGGACACATCTCAGGTTGTCACAAGAATGATACCAGTATGTGGGAAAGCGACATGCTACCTCGGCTATTGGGGTCCCTTCTCAGGGAGCCATCCCTGGTCCTCTGGAACCTTCCACATCCCCTTTCCCTGCCTTATTACACTGTCCCCAACATGACCTGGCCTTCATATCCCATAGCCCAGTATCCCACACAAAGCGTGGGGCCCTGGGTCTGTGCAGGAGGAGGGAGGCTGCTCCACGCTCACCGTGACCTTGGGCTCAGGTGCTCACCATGACCTTGCGCAGCTTGTAGTTCCGGGCCCGGATGTCCTGCATCAGCATCTCGAAGGGTGTGAGCTGGAACTCAGTGGGAAGAGGGTTGAACTCATGCTCCTGCACCTTCCTGAGCTTCACCCCATGGCGGAGTTCTCGCATGAGCTGGACCCACAGCCGGGCCTAGGCCCCGAGGAGGAGAACACGCTCTCAGGCCAAGGCAGGGCCCCCACAGCCCTCCATACCCTTGGTAGCTGTCTGCTCCATCAGCAGCCAAGCCTTACCCAGTCCGTATGGCCCAGCTTGTCGAGCTCTGCCTGGGGTTTCTCCACCTGGGGCTCATCCTCCCGGAGCTTCTGCAGCATCTGGGACCACATGCTCTGGTCAGTCCAGAGAAGGCAGGAGAGGGGCTCTGCCCACCAGGAGACATCTCCTCAACACAGGGGCTGCCACTCAACCAGCTAAAACAGGGACCAGTGAGTACATTGACCCAGGCTTTGGGGCTCAGGTCCCTGAGAAAGTCATGTTGTCAGCCTTGGAGCCACACAGGGCACTCAGCATCCTGTCCACTCTCTTGGGCAGCTTCTCCAGGTAAGGACAGGTTAGACCCTCATACCAAGGTCCTGCCCACCCAGGTGCCCCAGGAAGGCTCTGTGCCCTCCACAGGTGGCAGACACGGGTGTGGAAGCTCCACCTCTGCTCTCCTACTAAGCTCAGCAGCAGCCTTCCTCAGGCAGGCCACACACCCACACGTCCTCTTGGTGGACCCACACATGATCCTTCCAAGGGTTTACATTTAGACACTTTTCTCGTCAGTATCTAACTGGGACCTGGCCCATTGTGACACACAATAGGTCCTTAAGCATGGGCTGGATGAATGATGGCAGATAGAGGGAGAAGCGGTCAGTCTGCAAGTCAGGGGACACAGTCACAGGTGTGTACTTTGTGACGGGTGGGGCAGCAGCATGGGGAAGGCCTAGGAAGACTGTCAGGAGCTGAGAGGTAATGTTCTATACTGAGAGTCCGGAAACTCCCAACACTGGAGAAGACCTGACCTCCCAAACCAGGACAGAACCTTTTCCCTAGCTTTTGCCCCAAGCCACCTGCCAAACTACTTTGGGCTGCTCTAGAAACGGCTGCCAACTATCTAAGCTGTACAAGTGCAGTTGTCCTCAGGTGCAGCCCTGAGCAAAGGATTGAGGCAGCTCTCCCATCCTCTTCGGAATATCTTTAGGCTGTTTCTGTCTAACCACCACCAAGAAAGAAAGAAAAAGAGCCACAGCACCCACCATCAACATGTCAGAGTGGGATCAGGAACCAGCATCAGTTAACATCAAAAACACCTTCTACACCTAAGCAAGAAAGTGAAGCAAATCTTCTAGGTCCCCCAAGGCCCCTCTTTTCTCATCTGTGAGATGCTGATGGGAGGCAGTCTCTGTGCAGAGACCCTCCAGGGAGAAGCTGAGCCCAGAGAAGGGATGGCTAGTGCCCAACTAGGGCTATGAGGAGGCAGGACAGCCCTGGGAGGGCATCAGAGCCCAGCACTGCTCTTGTTCTGGGCTCCAGGCAAGGGGCTTGGCCTTAGAGGCCACATTTGTTCCCCTGTAACATGGCTGATATCCTCAGGTAGGTGGCAGGCAACAGGGTCAGGTGCATTACAGACACAACAAAGGGTTTTCTCACTGAACTGCACCCCTCAAAGCTCCAAGCACACAGGTGAATGTGTGGTTCCTTAGTGAAGACATGGCTTTTCAGGATAGGGGTCTTGTCTGTCTGCAAGTATAGAAGTGTGGGTCAGGGGTGATGCCCGGGGGAGGCCTCACCCCCAGCCCCTCCTGGTAAAGAGTAGTGTGAGAGCTAAGTTAGAGTGTGCAAAGCTTGTAGGACAAGGCCTGCAGACTGCAGATTGGCACATTACCACTGTCCTCCAGAGTGGCAAAGGATGGACATACAGACATCTGGTCCTGCCCAACCCCATGCCCCACACTCTGCACACCCACACACGCAGGGAAGCACCTCCTTGGCCTCCCGCCCTTCTTTGGGCCTGTCCCTTCCACCTTTGCCCCTGCAAGCCCTGCCCCCAGCTGGCCCTCACCTCCTTGGCTTCCCGGACCCTGGCAAGGAAGGCCCGAAGTTCCAGTGTCTCTACAAAGAGCGCACGGCACACTGCCTGGTAGTGGGCCTGTGCTCCCCGAGGTTCGGTCAGGCGCGCTGCACACAGCTGCATGGCCTGGGTGAAGGTGCGTACAGCGCGGGGGCTGCTCTCAGTCTCCTCCTCCTCTTCAGGGCCCCCATAGCCCTCGTCAGCCACTCCGCAGCCACTGTCATCATGGTCACTGCTGGCCATGAGGTCAATGAGACGCTCCAGTTGCGGGCTGAGCTCACGCTCCTCACTCTCGTCCAGCCCCCAGTCCAGTGCACGGTAGATAGCAAAGCCCAGCGACTGCACCATCTGCAGGACATGAGGGTAGGCAGTTACAGGGGCCCGGCACCCAGAGAAGGACCAAAGCTAGTCTGAGTGACAGGCCAGGAAGGAAATGGTGCTGCCCAGTATGACTCATACCATACCTGGGACAGGACATAGCCAGCTGCCCTTCCAGGGGTACAAACATGGTACAACCCAGGCTGGGCCTGAGTAACAGGATGTTCCCAGAGGGCCACAGCCACTTTGGAAAAGAGTCTGGCAAACTCTTAAAACCAAGCATACAACTGCCACATGACACACCGCCTCCTTTCCTGGGTATTTAGCCACAAGAAATAAGAGACACATCCGTGCAAGCCTTGTGCATGTTCAGAACACTCAAAGCTGGGACAGTTCAAATGCTCTTCAGCTGCTAGATGGTGACAAATGTGGACATCCTTGCAGTGTACTATTACTGACCTTTAAAAAGGAATAAACCTCACTAAATGCCAGCTTTGCCAGCACAACGTACACAAAAGTGTTAGCCGAGCTTCTGAGCGGGTATCTGCTTCCATAAAATTTCCTGTGCCCCAAGTCACTGGAAACTCTCTAGAAGATTAAGAATGCCTGCTTTCTTGTAAGAAAAATCCCCAGCAGGCCAAGCATGTTAGCTCACACCTGTAATCCCAACAGTCTGGGAAGCCAAGGCAGGTGGATCACTTGAGGTCAGGAGTTCAAGACCAGGCTGAGCAAGAGTAAGACCCCGTCTCCAAAAATATATATATATGGCCATGCGCTGTGGTGGGTGTCTGTAGTACCAGTTAATTGGGAGGTTGAGGCAAGAGGATCACTTGAGCCCAAGAGTTTGAGGTTGCTGTGAGCTAGGACACCATGCCACTCTACCCAGGGTGACAAAGTGAGACTCTGTCTAAAAAAAAAAAAAAAAAGAAGAAAGAAAGAAAGAAGGGAGGGAGGGAGGGGTGAGCCGGCATTGTGGTAGGTGCCTATAGTCCCACTACTTGGGAGGCTGAGGCAACAGAATCACTTAAGCCCAAGAGTTTGAGGTTGCTGTGAGCTGTGACACCATAGCACTCTACTGATGGCGACATATTAAGACTCTGTCTCAAAAAAAAAAAAAATGCTCAGTGCCCGTAGCACAGTGATTACAGCACCAGCCACATACACCAAGGCTGGTGGGTTCAAACCCAGCCCAGGCCAGCTAAAACTACAATGACAACTACAACAAAAAATAGCCAGGCATTGGGTGGCGCCTGTGGCTCAAAGGAGTAGGGCACCAGCCCCATATGCCAGAGGTGGCAGGTTCAAACCCAGCCCAGGCCAAAAACTGCAAAAAAAAAAAAAAAAAAGTGGGCATTTTGGTGAGCGCCTGTAGTCCCAGCCACCTGGAAGGCTAAGGAAAGAGAATCATTTAAGCCCAAGAGAGTTGGAGGTTGCTGTGAGCTGTGACACCATGGCACTCTACCCAGGGTAACATAGTGAGACTGTGTCAAAAAAAAAAAAAAGAAAGGAAGGAAGGAAAGAAAGGAAAGGAACGAAAGAAGGAAATAAATCCCAGGCAGCAAACTAGTCTTAGGACCCCATCCCCACCCCATCCTGCCCACTCAGCAGGAGCAGATCAAGCCTGGACCTGACACCTGCCTGTGACTAGGATTCGTGCAGGCTCCCATGAAACCGAGCAGTGAGAATCAAGATTTGCTTGTTCTTATTCACAATCAGGTGAATTCATGGGCCAATAATCCATACAAAGATATTGGTAAATATTTTAAAGATGAGTAACAAGACTCTTTGGAAAGTTTTCAGGGTGGGTGGTACACAGAGTTTGGATTGTTTTGTTGTTTTAAACCCTCAACAACCGACTGCACACCCTCTTTTTTTTGGGCGTACACCTGCCCTTGGTATGCCACTATGTTTAACATATAAATAAGTATTATGATGAAGCTATTTTTTAAAAAGGCAGTAGAATGATGAGTTATGAAATTCAACATATTTTTTTTTTTTTTGAGACAGAGCCTCAAGCTGTCCTCCTGGGTAGAGTGCCATGGCATCACAGCTCATAGCAACCTCCAACTCCTGGGCTCAAGCGAGTCTCCTGCCTCCGCCTCCCAAGTAGCTGGGACCACAGGCGCC